>QARZ01040311.1:64547-106805 GCA_013407115.1 Glycine latifolia | reverse complement strand
CCGTCAAGCTCATGACGTTAAACAAGCGCTACTTGGAAGGCAATCCAATGAATTTAGTGGAATGGAAACTGCATTCCTATCCACTTCCCCTCCAAAATAAGGCTTCAATCTACATCCATTCACTTTAAATGACCTGTCATTGTCTAGAGGAGAAATTTCTACTGTTCTATAGGGATAAACCTTGAACACTAAAAATGGACCAGACCATCAGGATTTTAATTTACCTGGAAACAGTCTCAGGCGAGAGTTATAAAGCAAAACCTGTTGTCCTGGTCCAAATTCCTTGGGGCGAATCTTGTTGTCATGCCACTTCTTTGTTTTCTCCTTGTAGATCCTAGCATTCTCATATGCAGCCAACCTGAACTCATCTAACTCATTTAATTGCAACAAACGTTTCTCATTAGATTTAGAGAGTTCAAAATTTAAGAATTTAGTTGCCCGTAATGCTTTATGTTCTAACTCAATTGGAAGATGGCATGACTTACCGTACACAAGTTGAAATGGAGGCATAACTATAGGTGATTTAAATGCAGTCCGGTATGCCCACGATGCATCATCTAGCTTCTTAGCCCAATCTTTCCTAGAACTTCCAACAGTCTTTTCTAAAATTCGTTTAAGTTCTCGGTTAGAAATTTCTACCTGACCACTGGTTTGTGGATGATACAGTGTGGCAACTCTGTGGTTGACTCCATACTTGACAAGTAAGCTATCAAAATATTTGTTACAGAAGTGGGTACCTCCATCACTGATTATGGCTCTCGGCACTCCAAAGCGGGTAAAGATATTCTTCCGTAAGAATAAGACCACTACCTTCGCATCATTGGTTGGCAAAGCGACCGCTTCTACCCATTCGGACACATAGTCTACTGCAACCAAGATATATTGATTGGAGTATGATTTAGGGAAAGGTCCCATAAAATCAATCCCCCGTACATCAAACAGCTCAACTTCTTGGATGTTGTTCAGTGGCATTTCATCTTTATGAGAAATATTTCCCGTCCTCTAACAATTATCACATTTTTCCACAAATTCTCTTGCATCCTTGAATAATGTTGGCCAATAATAACCGCACTGCAAGACTTTTTATGTTGTTCTATTTCCTCCAAAGTGTCCTCCATAATCCGAAGCATGGCAATGCCAAAGGATTTTAGGTGCCTCGGACTCAGTTACGCATCTACGAATTACCCCATCAGTGCATTGAAAATAAAGGAAAGGGTTGTCCCACAATTACCTCTTTGAATCATGGAGAAACTTCTTTTTCTGCTGCCAATTTAATTCTTCAGGTATGACACCCACAACTTTGTAATTGGCCATGTCCGCAAACCATGGGCTGACTTGGATTGCCATCACTCCTTCATCAGGAAAAGATTCATTTATTTCTACCTCCGGACTATCTTACAACTTCTTGTCTTGAATCCTTGACAAGTGGTCTGCTACCTTGTTTTCCGCTCCAACTTTGTCTTTAATTTCCAAATCGAATTCCTGAAACAAAAGCATCCAACGTAGCAAGCGTGGCTTTGCGTCTTACTTATTCATTAAAAATTTCAAAGCTGCATCGTCAGTGTAAACAATAACCTTAGAGCCAATCAAGTAAGACCTAAATTTGTCTAAAGCATATACTACTGCTAGCATCTCTTTTTTAGTAGTGGCATAATTGACTTGTGCCTCATTCAAAATCTTATTAGTGTAGTATATTACATGTAACCGCTTTTCTTTCCTCTATCCTAAAACAGCACCTATTGCATAAGCACTAGCATCACACATAAGTTCAAATGGCAAAGTCCAATCAGGGGCTATTAACACAAGTGCAGTAGTAAGTTTCTTTTTCAGTATATTAAATGCATCTAGACAAGCTTTATCAAAACAAAAGTCTACTCCCTTTTCAGTCAATTGGCTGAGAGGTTTTGCAATCTTGGAGAAGTCTTGAATAAACCTCCTATAAAACCCTGCATGTCCTAGAAAACTTCTCACACCATTAACATTAATAGGAGGAGGTAATTTATCAATTACTAACAGCTTAGCTCTATCAACCTCTATTCCCATTTCAGAAATTTTATGTCCTAAGACAATTCCTTCTCTTACCATGAAATGACATTTTTCCCAATTTAAAACTAAATTTGTTGACATCTTTTTAAAACTTTAGCTAGGTTAGCTAAACATACATTAAAGCAAGAGCCAAAAACAGAAAAGTCATCCATAAATACTTCTAAACCTTTTTCAACCATGTCAGAAAAAATAGAAAGCATGCACCTTTGAAATGTTGCAGGCGCATTGCATAGGCCGAAAGGCATTCTTCTATATGCAAACACTCCAAAAGGACAAGTGAAGGCTGTCTTTTCTTGATCTTCGGGTGCTACTGGGATTTGGTTATACCCGGAATACCCATCTAGAAAACAGTAATAATCATACCCTGCTAATCTTTCAAGCATTTGGTCCATGAATGGAAGGGGAAAGTGATCTTTCCTAGTTGCATCATTCAGTCTTCTATAATCTACACACATCCTCCAACCTGTGATTGTTCTTGTGGGGATCAAGTCATTGTTGTCATTTTGAATGACTGTCATCCCTCCTTTCTTGGGAACGGTTTGGATTGGACTTACCCATACTGTGTCTGAAATTGGGTAAATCATACCTGCATCTAACAACTTAACCACTTCTTTTCTTACCACTTCTTTCATAGTTGGGTTAAGTCTCCGCTGTGGTTGTCTCACTGGTTTCATATCATCCTCCATAAGAATTTTATGAGTACAAAAAGAAGGATTAATACCTTTCAAATCGGAGATAGACCAGCCTATAGCGGTTTTGTGTTCTTTGAGGACTTTCAGCAATTGTTCTCCCTCATAGAATTCCAGCCCTTTGTTGATAATGACTGGGTAGGTTTCTCCATCACCTAGAAACACATACTTCAAGTTCTCCAGCAATTCCTTCAGCTCCACTTTTGGTGCTCCAACTAGAATGTCATCTTCTTTCTTCTCCAGCACCTCCATGGCTATTTCCCATTCTTCTTGTATGGTTTCTTGGCTTCTAATTTCCAGCACTTCTTTAAGTTCTTCTTCTTCTTCTTCCATATGACCTGCACTAATCACATTATCCAAAACATCTAACCTAAAGCAAGCATGTTCATCAGATGGATTTTTCATAGCATCAAAAACATTAAAAGTGATAGACTCATCATCCATCCTAAGTTCTAGTTTACCTTTCTCTACATCTATTAAGGCCCTAGCAGTGGCTAAAAATGATCTACCTAATAGAAGTGGTATCTCACTTTCACCATCCATGTCTAAAACTATAAAATCTACAGGAAAAATAAACTTATCTACTTTAACTAGAACATCTTCAATAACTCCTATAGGCTTCCTTAAGGAGCGATCTGCAAGTTGTAGAGAGACTCTTGTAGGCTTGAGTTCGGTGATTCCCAAAGACCTGCAAACTGACAATGGCATTAAGTTTATACTTTCTCCCAAGTCACATAGAGCTTTTCCGACATTGATGTTCCCTATTGCAATTGGAATATTAAAACTGCCTGAGTCTTTGAGCTTTGGTGGTAGCTTTCTTTGTATTATTGCACTGCACTCTTCAGTAAGTGCAAAAGTTTCACATTCCTGCAATTTATGTTTCCTAGACAACAATTCTTTCATAAATTTTGCATAGTTAGGCATATTAGCTAAAGCTTCAGCAAATGGAATGTTAATATGCAATTTTTCAAACATTTCTAAGAACCTGGCAAACTGTTGCTTTTGTGCTTGTTGCTTGCTTTTCACCGGATAAGGAGGCTTCTCAAAGCGGGAGAAATCCATTGGCTTCTTAGGAGGTGTAGAATTTTTTCTCTTGCTTACTTGTAGATGCTTCTATATCATGTGTTGCATCCTTTGTGGTGTTTTCTTCTTCAGCTCCCTTTTGAATCATTGTTGGATTATCCGGAGGTGTAAGTACCTTTCCACTTCTAGTGGTTATTGCTTTCGCATGCTCCCTTGGGTTCACAATGGTGTCACTTGGAAACTGTCCTTGAGACCTTTCAGCTAATTGTTTTGCCAATTGCCCAATTTGACTCTCAAGATTTCTAATGGAGGCATCTTGGTTTTTATGATGAGCTCTAGTCTCATTTATGAAGGCATTGGTGGCCTGGATGTGCTCATTAGTTGTCTTGGATAGCTGTAACATAGCTTTTTCCAGCTCCGATGGTTCCTTGGGTGGAATAGGTGGAGGCTGCAAATAATTGTTAGATTTATAATCTAAACCACCATCTTGGACTCTCCTTTGGAAATTATTCCCCATGGCATTGTTTTGATTTCTCTGGAAATTCTGTTGAGGCCTTTGATCGTACCACAGGCCATTCACCTGCACAGTGTCAGCTCCTACTAATATAGGACATTCATTAGATTCATGCTCACCTTGGCAATACTCACATGTAGCAGGTGGCATTCTGTTGGATGAAACTTGAGCTACTGATACTTGGAGTTTGTCAATTTTTGCATTTAAATTGGCTAGTTGCTGGGCCAATATTTTGTGTTCAGCCAGCATTGTATCATTACTCCCTAGCTGGATGACTTTCCTTTTGGGCTGAATTAGAGTGCGTTCATTTTCATCACGGGCTAGAGAGTCAATCAATTCATATATCTGAACTGCAGTTTTTGATCTTATCGAACCACCAGCTGCAACATTAACAATAAGACGTGATTCAGGTATCATACCATTAAAGAAAATGCGTACCTTTTTACCTACAGACATGTCATACTGTGGACACCTCCGAATTAGCTCTTGAAATCTATTCCATGCTGCACACAAAGTTTCCCTCTCATGTTGAGTGAAATTGGTCATCTCATTCACCAACCTATTATATTTATCCATTGAAAAATATTGAGCAAAAAACTTTGCAACTAGTTCTTCCCAAGTGGTTATACTATTTGAGGTCTGTCTATCTAACCATCTAAGTGTTTTTCCTTTCACAGCAAAAGGAAACAACCTCAATCTTATACATCATCTGACACTCCTTGGTGTCTAATGGTATCACAGATTCTCAAAAATCTGTCAATAAAATCATGGGGATCTTCATTATCTTCCCCTCCAAACTGACTGCGTTCCACCCATGTGATCAATGAAGGATGAATATCAAAGTGATTTGCTTCTATTGGTGGTCTCACAATATTGGAGTTTGGTCTAGTGAACAATGGAGCCAGAGTATCCTCCATTAGTTCATCTTCCGGTCTTGGCTGATTATTTCCTCGGTCAGCCATGTTTGATTCAGAGATCGAATCACAATCATAATTTTCTGCTTCTCTTTCTCTTTCTCTGGCTAGTCTCCTGTTTCTTCTAATTGTTCTTTCTATTTCAGGGTCGTACTGTAGATGGTCAGGATTAACTATACCTCGCATAAACTAAGAAAAGCAGTTTAGTAACAAAAGAAATTCCAATCTCAAGATATAAAGTTAATATAAAATTGGCTATTGCAATCCCCGACAACGACGCCAAAAACTTGTTGCGAGATCGGCAAGTGTACCATTCTTTTCAAGTAATAAAGTGAGTAAGTAAAGTATCGTCTCCACAGGGATTGAATGCAATCTTATGTCAACTTAATGTCTTAGAAATTGGAAGACAAATAATGAGTTGAGAAAGTTTGTTGAGTTGTATTCAAGTAGCGTAAATGAAATGACAGAAATTTAGCAAGAATGTAAGCGTATGTTAATTGGATTTTACTGCAGTAATAAGATATGATTATAGTTAAGCGCAATCCCCTATGATTCCTTCCTTCTATGCTTCGATTGATTATTAACTTGAATTACTTCTAATTACTCAGCTGATGTATTTTCCGATGAGTAGCTAAATCCAAATCCCTTAGTAATTTAACCCTTTGGTGAAATTAAAAACCCATCCCTATCCCTAGGCAATGTCTAAATTGTTGTTTTATTCAATTCAGAAACTAGAATCCCAATATCTCTATTGTGAATCCTAACCCTAAACCTCTTAATAGAATGACCAGTCCCAATTAAGAATAAAGCAATGACAAACAGAATAAAACAAAGCAATTATGATAACTCTTATTAAAACCAATCAAGACATAAAGGAATTCTTGAAACGACCGCTTCTACTTCACTTTATTCCGTATTTATTTTATTCGTTACGGGGTTTTTTTTTTTTTTTTAAAAAAAATTGAAGGCCCCAATTAGTTTTAATTGAGTTTAAAAACGATTTTAGAAATTATGAAAGTTTACGCGTTATTTAAATGACGTAATTCATGATGTTCACATATTCATACCATACAGTCCCTTATTACAAATTAACAGTCCAATACATAAACAGTCCAGAATACAGATCAAAGTAGAGATCATCAACAAGCAGAGAATCATCACAAAGTCTTCATCACATCTTCTTGTGCAGCATTTATATCACTGTTCCTCTGCTCGCCCAAGAAGTTTTGGGGTCATCACAGGTGTCAACCACCAGACACAAAATAGGGTAAGTCATGATAAACAAAATTTAAATATAAACAGACATAATAAATATACGTAAATAGTTATATAATAATACCGAGAATTTGTCAAAATGTTACTAAGATTTAATTATCATCTTTTACATCACACATGTATATTATCTTTTCTTCACACATGCTTGTTATGAAATGTAAGAAAATGCATGCTCATCTTATTATATGATGCATGACTGAGATCTCAGGTTCTCAACGTCTCAATAATTGTGGCCACAGTCAGATAACCCCACCCTCACCTTAGTGGAACGAACTTATCCATCCGGTCAGGGTAGCCCAGTGGCGCGTAGGATTATCACCTCCACTCATGTGATCATCATGGTGTTGTGGTCCTCACTGTCTCAACTACCCCCAAGTTTAAACACGTATGGACTCAGTTTAGTTATCTGACACACCCCTTCATGAGGTTCATCGTCTCAAATTCTACCCCACCGGGTAGATGCACATGAAAATGCATAAATGATTCATTTTACATCTTTTAATTGTTCTTTTTTTTTTCTCATCACTTTCATCTCAACTCAACCTCATCACAGATATATCTCTAAATTCATTTTTCATCATCCACATCATCAATCATCATACGTCACATTAACTTTATTCAAGAATTGAATCTCTTCATAAGTTTTGTGTATGTTATTTTTATTACTCATAAATATTTTCCTCGACACATGAAATAAACACTATTAATTGGATACTCGAATATCAACAGATCAAAAGATGATCATACTTTAATTAGAATAGACCTCCACATACACTACAGTTACAAACAGCATATAATACAGCTTACATCCACAAGTGATATACAACAATTTAAATACAGCAACAACATCCATACAGCATCAATTACGTTAATCAGCTTACAGCTTTATTTAACTACATCAACATCATACAGATTTATTTAACTACGTCAACAGCATACAGCTTTATTTTAAGTCAATCAGCTTACAGCTTTATTTAACTACATCAACAGCATACAGATTTATTTTTTTTCGGTAACTAAGGAAATTTACCTATAACAATATTTGATTACAGAATTTTCCAAATACAAATAAATTAACCTACAGTAGGTATTTAAATTTGAAAATACAGTCAAGGAATAAAATATACATTAAACATAGCTTTAATCCTAGAAGTTTTAGAGGTTAAACTAAATTGATGAAACTATATTATTTAAACAATGAAACATTAAGTGATTTAATATTCTTTAATTTTCTCCACCCTTCCTTAAATTTTTCTTAACTCAAGTAGTTAGTTAGCTTTGATTAGAAGTTGATTAGGAGTAAGTTAATACTCAAACTTTGTTTAGCAAGACTCCCCCATACCTCAAATGGTGGCTGAAATTGAACAAGTTTGCCTCCTTACTCCTAGTTTCACGTGGACTCCCTTGGCTTTTTGAAAGGTTTTGTCTTATGAAAGTGATAGTATAAGGTGGATACGGTTGTGGCTAGGTGTTGGAATTCAATTAAGCTAAAAACAAAAGCAAATGGAGTGATATGGAAAGCTTGTACGGATGTTTCCTTGGCTGACCCAAACTTTACTTCCTTCATTTCCTTATATAGCATGGTCCAATCATTGCCTTATTCTTATTGGTTGATAACTTGAATCCTTTGGTCCACACATTCTTGCCTATAATTGCACGGTCATGTGGCTTTGGGATGAATCCAAATAGATTTTTTTTTTTAACATTTATGAGGGAATCTTATCCTTATCTAGCATTTATGGATTATTCCCTTTGTCTTCAATAATTTTTTCTAGCTTTCCACTTGCTTGCTTTTTATTGGCTACTCCTTTTCTTCATTTGAATTAGCCCCCCCTTCCATTCTTAGCTCAAATTCACGTGTACTTCCATGATGCAAGGGCTGCCATTGCTTTTTCTTCCTCTTGACCGTAGCAAACTCCTTAGGTTCCAACAAGATTTGTTTTTTGTTTGCTTTGTATTTGGATATCTTGTATTCTAGTGATTTTCTTTGCACATGTACTCATAAAATATTTCTATCTTTCTATTAATTCTTGATTTTTCCCATACCTTTATTCCTTGGTCACACAGCCAATCTTGCTTCAAGAATTAAGACTACACTTATTTTCCTTTAGAGAAGCAAAATCCTGTTTTTCTTGTTAATTCAATTTGTAAAATTACTAAACTACCTTAATAAATAAATCTTTTTAGCCTATATTTAGAAAAAAAACTCTTAAAATTATTTTCATCCTTCTCACACAATTTTCTAATAATTTGAATAACTTGAATTAAACTTTATTTCATAATGTGTGTTTAAAATTTTAAAAATCTTACTAGATAGCGTATTATAATTTCTAATCGTCCTAAAGTATTTCCTCAAACCTATATATAAATATAAAATATTGGGGTGTTACAATTCTCATAGGTTCATGGCTCAACCACAATACAGAATTTAGCCAAGCATACTCAGAATTGATATTATTTCCATGACTAACATTTTCCTAGAGAGAAATTACCAAAGGAAAAGATAAGATTACACAGCGTTGTATTTTTGCAATTCCTCAATGCTTCTAATCTTCTCCCAAGGTCTTCAATGGCTTCCTTGCAGTAATGCTTCCAATGGTCTGTCAAAAAGCTCCTCCTTTGTGACCCAGAGGTCTCCTTTTATGCCCCAAAACGTCCTAGGTCTAATTCCAGTAATGAGGAACTGTTTTCCCCACTGAATCAATTTCAAATCTTTTAAATCAGGAAATAGCGAGCTCGTGGCGCGACTGGCGTGGCATCCCACGCTGATCACGTGGGATGTTCAAGTTAAATAGGCTGCTCTGGAACTCTGGCGTTAATCGCGTGGATCCCCACGCTGATCGCGTGGGTCATTCGAGTTGAATGCTTGAGTTTTGATAGAATGGCGCGACTCGCGTGGATGGCCACGCTAACAGCGTGACTTGTTCGAGCTGAGGGTTGGCCTTTGGTAGTCCCACGCTACTCGCGTGGTGGTTGGCGCTATTCGCGTGGGCTCTTCGAACTGAATTTGTTAATCTTGACACTTCCACGCTGATCACGTGAGATCCCACGCTGATCGCGTGACTTGTTCAAGAGCATTGGCTTGCTCTTTTTGCTTTTTTTCCTCTCTTGTTGGTTCCTAAATGATAAAATAACTAAGAATTTAAGTTAATATGCAATTGAGTAATAATATATCAAATCTTATTCTAATTTACTCTTTCTTAAACAATTTATTAATCAATTAATCCTAAAAACTACTATATGCTGGAAGCATATTAGTTATCCCATAAATACCTCTTTGCATCATGAAGGAATCTTTTCTTTTGCTGCCAATTAAGACCTCCAGGTAAAACACCTACAGATTTGAAGTTGGCCATATCGGAAAACCATGGACCCATATCAATCACTATCATCACTTTCTCATCAGGAAAAGATTCATTAATAACCATGTTTGGTCCATCTTGTAATTCTTTATCCTGAATCCTGGACAGATGATCTGCTACTTTATTCTCCAAGTCAAATACTTGAGAGTAGCATGGTCAGTATAAATAATAACTTTAGAACCTATTAAATAGGATCTAAATTTATCTAAAGAATAAACTACCGCTAGCATTTCTTTTTCAGTGGTTGCATAATTAACTTGTGCTTCATTCAAAACCTTACTAGCATAATATATAGCATGTAACAATTTATTCTTCCTCTGACCTAGAACAACACCAATGGCGTATGCACTCGCATCGCACATTAGTTCAAAAGGTAAAGTCCAATCAGGTGTTGTAAAAATAGGTGCAGTAGTAAGTTTTTCCTTTAAGACGTTAAAAGCATTAAGGCACACTTCATCAAAATTAAAATCACTATCTTTGGTTAAAAGTTGACTAAGAGGTTTGGCAATTTTAGAAAAATCTTTAATGAACCTCCTATAAAAACCTGCATGACCTAAAAAACTCTTCACCCCAGTAGCATTAACTTGAGGAGGAAGTTTTTCAATCAACATCAATTTAGCCTTATCAACTTCTATTCCTTTATTAGATATTTTGTGACCTAAAACAATACCTTCACACACCATAAAGTGGCATTTTTCCCAATTCAAAACAAGGTTTGTTTCCTGACACCTTTTCAATACTCTAGATAGATTAGTTAGACATGATTCAAAATTAAATCCAAAAACAGAAAAATCATCCATAAACACCTCTAAGCATTTTTCTACCATATTAGAAAAAATAGAAAGCATACACCTTTGAAATGTCGCTGGTGCATTGCAGAGGCCAAATGGCATTCTCCTATATGCAAAGACTCTGAATGGGCATGTAAAAGCAGTCTTTTCTTGATCCTTAGGTGCCACTGGAATTTGGTTATAGCCGAAATATCCATCTAGAAAACAATAGTACGCATGTCCAGCTAACCTTTCCAACATCTGATCAATAAATGGGAGCGGAAAATGATCATTCCTGGTAGCATCATTGAGTCTCCTGTAGTCCACACACATCCTCCAACCAGTGATGGTTCTAGTGGGAATCAATTCATTATTATTATTTTGAATTACGGTCATCCCACCCTTCTTAGGAACTATTTGTACCGGACTCACCCACGCAGTGTCGGATATAGGATATATCATCCCTGCATCTAATAACTTAACCACTTCCTTCCTTACCACTTCTTTCATAGTAAGATTCAATCTCCTTTGAGGTTGTCTAACAGGTTTTACATCATCCTCCATCAAAATCTTGTGGGTACAGAAGGAAGGATTAATTCCTTTCAAGTCAGATATGGACCACCCAATTTGAAAGAAAAGGGCCTTGAAGCCCGAAGGCATGTGAGAAAAACAAAATTTTTTAAAGCGGAAGCACACATACCACATAAGAATCATTCTTTAGGACATAGATGTTACCTTGTTTATATTCGAAATTTGATGATCAAGGATAGGCTTGAAGATACAATCCCTCTAATGTTGATCCACACCACTTCTTGTCAAGACTCAAGAACACTTCTTGAAGGCTACCAACAAACACCAAAGGAGGCAGGCTAGGCACACCAATGGAGAGAAAGAAGGTTATGTTTTAAAGTGTTTTTACTTATCTAAGAGGCTCACCAATAAATGATATTGGTGGCTGAATTTTTAGCCAACACTCACACAAAGGGGCACATGAAAATAGAGGAAAGTAGATTAGGGTTTTTCCTCTCAAATTATTAGAGAACTATGATCACAATAGCACACTTTATAGAAGAGTTTGAGTCAGATTTTTAACCAAAAAATCTGATCGTGAAGCATCCCACACGTGAAGATAAGATAGAGTTGTTGCATTTCAAAATTTCCAACAACCTCCTATCTTATCTTCCTAAGACCAAGTCAATTACTTGGGATTTAATTTTGCCAAAAGATAATCATGTATCAGCCGTGTAGAAGCCCATAATCAGCCCTCAAAATTCTTCCTAAAAATCTAGGACATGATCATGATAAGATTCTAGTTGAATTCAAATTCAAATCTAGCTCTTATCCTCTCCTTTTGATATGAAACTAACTACTATAGTTAATTCATATTTAAATTCAAATATTTAAATTATCAAATTTAAATATTAGATAATTAATTTAACTATTTAAATTAATTAATAATGTCTTGGACTATCCAAGCCCATTAACTCCATTCATGCGCCCCTCTCTCTTTAAGATAAGTATCCAAACTCTTTCTTGGGCCAACAACCATTATTAGGCCCAAAACCTTTAATGCTATAATGTCATGACAATAAAGTGTTAGTGTGTGACCCATCAGGCCCAACATAGCTACTGACATAAATGAGTTTGGGCCCAACAAGGTCACTACTCATTTAATGACAACACAGAGCACTAGCAATGCTTTGTTGCCCCAGAACTAGTTAGGTAAATGACAAGATCATCCTATTAAATCTATTTGGTTTCCGTATGTATTTCCTTTCATCTTATTACCTTCCTATAAAACCTAGGGTAAGGAAACGTATCAGCCCTTGTGGTCTAGGGTAAGCTTTAATACGAAATAGGGAGTCTCCAATTTTACTGACTCTAAAGGCAAATCATCTCATGATTTCTTTTACTATGCATAGATTCCCGAGTCCCGTAAATGTAATCCCGATTTCTACGGTTTACAGATAACCTAATCTCTCACAGAGATTTGACGAATTCCTTCAGCTAGTCACCCTAGACTCATGTTCTTTCAGGACATGCCCAAAAGTATACCTATGTGTCTCCATGTTTCAGGTAGACGAGGTATACAATCAAAGCATGTCTTCTAGAACACAGTCTAGGTGAAAACTTATGGCCTAAGGAAAGACACACCCAAATAATAAGAGACTACTCTAATGATACTATCTGAGAGATTTCCTCATAGAGTCTCTTTGTGGGTCCGCTCAGTGCGAGCTCCACCCACAACTTTAGCTAAGACATCTCCATGTCTGTAGCTCATGAGGTCTTTACCTTGTATCTGCATACAAGTAGTTAAGCCGTGCTAGTCTTACCCGAAATCACTGATCCCTATTCTCAGTGTCTCTAGACTAGGAACTTAAAATTTAGGAGTAGACATCTGGTATCCTTGAATCCTCATGATCGTGATCCCATCACTGATATTCAAGAGATACCTATTCTATTCCAAGGGTTTTATCTAGTAACTCATATATTAATAATGATATCGAGACAGAATATGAAACAAGATAAAGAGCACTTATAATTTATTCATGACAATATGAAAAGTACATGTACGTCCTAATCTAATGAAAAGATTGTCTCTAGGACATCCATATACTAACACAATTGCGGTCTTGTGCTCCTTAAGAACCTTTAACAGCTTCTCTTCTTCTTCTAACTTCAGTTCTTTGTTTATGATGACTGGAAATGTCTCATTCTCTCCCAAAAATGCATACTTCAAATTGTTGGGTAATTCTTTAAGTTCAATCTTTGGTGTTTCCTTCACTGTGTCAGCTTCTTCCTTCTCTAATACCTCCATAATCGTCTCCACTTCTTTTTGTACTTCATCTGTACCTAATGTGTCAAGCTCCTCTTCCAGTTTTTGGTCATCTGTTTTATCTGTAAGAATCACTGTATCTAAAATATCCAATCTAAAACAATGATGTTTGTCAGTAGGATGTTTCATCACATCAAAAACATTAAAAACAACAGATTCATTATCCATTCTAAGCTTTAATTTTCCTTGCTGTACATCAATTAATGCCCTAGCAGTAGCTAAAAATGATCTACCTAATAACAAAGGTATTTCACTCTCACCTTCCATATCTAAAACAATAAAATCTGTAGGAAAAATAAATTTATCAACTTTTACCAACACATATTCAATTACTCCGGTTGGCTTCCTCAATGAATGATCTGCAAGCTACAATGAAACTCTAGTGGGCTTTAGCTCAGAAATTCCCAATGACTTGCATAGAGACAACGACATCAGATTTATGCTGGCTCCCAGATCACATAATGCTCTTCCCACATCAACATTACCTATCGCAATAGGAATGTTGAAACTCCCTGGATCCTTCCTCTTTGGTGGAAGCTTCCTCTGGATGATCGCGCTGCACTCTTCAATAAGTGTTATCGTCTCACATTCTTGCAATTTATGCTTCCTAGACAATAATTCTTTCATAAAGCTTCAATAAATGGAATATTAATGTGCAACTTTTTAAACATATCTAAAAATTTTGCATATTGTTGCTTCTGAGCTTGTTGCTTCAGCCTCATAGCATATGGTGGTTTCTCAAAATGAGAAAAATCCATCTGTTTCTTCTCTATTGCAGGATTTTTTTCTTTCTTCTCTTCTTTGCTCACAGGTATCTTGACTACTTGTTCTTCAGAAACTGGAACAGTTTCTTCTTCAATTGTCTTGGGTATCTCTGGAGATTTCGTTTCAAGTCCACTTCTGGTGGTGATCGCCTTTGCTTGTTCCCTTGGGTTGATAACAGTGTCACTAGGGAATTGTCCTTGAGACCTCTCAGTCAATTGGTTAGCCAACTAACCAATTTGATTTTCAAGATTTCTGATAGAAGCATCTTGATTCTTGTGATGGGCTCAGGTCTCACTGATGAAAGCATTAGTCTCCTTGATGAAAGAATTAGTAACCTGAATATGTTCAGTTGTAGTCTTAGATAGCTGCAACATAGCCTTCTCTAGTTCTAATGGCTCCTTAGGTGGAATGGGTAGAGGCTGCAAGTAATTCTTGGATTTGTAATCCAAACCTCCTCCCTGAATTCTTCTTTGGAAATTGTTACTTGGAGCATAATTCGAAGTCCTCTGGAAGTTAGAATGGTTTCTCTGATCGTACCATACTCCATTAACTTGCACTGGGTCAGCTCCTACTAAGGTAGGACACTCATTGGATTCATGATCTCCCTAACAGTACTCACAAATAGGTAGCTGTGCTCTGATAGTTGAAGCTTGAACTGAAGAACCTTGCATCTTGTCAATTTTCTCATTCAGCCTAGCTAATTGCTATGATAGAAGCTTCTGCTCAGCCAGTATTGCATCACTACTTCCTAGTTGAATAACTTCCCTCTTTGGTTGAGCTGCGATGCTCTCATTTTCATTGCAAGCAAGTGAATCAATTAATTCATATGTCTGAGTAGCTATCTTTGATCTAATCGAACCTCCAGCTGCTACATTCACTATAAGTCTTGATTCTGGAGTCATCCCATTAAAGAATATACATACTTTCTTTCCCACAGTCATATCATACTGTGGACACTTCCTGATCAATTCTTGGAACCTATTCCAAGCTGAACATAAACTTTCTCTCTCAATCTGAGTGAAATTGGTGATCTCGTTCACCAACCTGTTGTATTTCTCCATAGAAAAGTATTAAGAGAAAAATTTAGTAACCAGTTCTTCCTACGTACTGATGTTGTTAGGAGTTTGTCTGTCTAATCAACGAAGTGTTTTTCCTTTAAAAGCAAAGGGAAATAATCGTAGTCTCACAGCATCATCTGATATGCCCTGGTGCCTGATTGTATCGCAAATCCTCAGAAATCTGTCAATGAAATTGTGCGGATCTTCATCATCCTCTCCACCAAATTAACTTCTTTCCACCAAAGTGATTAATGATGGATTGATATCAAATTTGTTAGCCTCTATTGGTGGTCGGACTATACTAGGATTGGGTCTTGTGAATAATGGAGCAAGGATATCCTCCACTAATTCCTCCCCTTGTACTGGTGGTCTTTCAACCATCATTGGTTCTAATTCACTGTTTGAATTAGATTTTTCTGTCTCTCGTCTCTGCTTGGCTAGTCTTCTATTTCTTCTCATAGTCTTTTCTATCTCAGGATCAAACTGTAAGTCTTCAGGTCCAACTAAACCTCGCATAAACTAAAGAAAACAGATCAGCAAAACAAAAATCCAATATTAAATAACAAAATTACAAGAAAATTAGCGAAATCAATCCCCAGCAATGGCGCCAAAAACTTATTGCGACACGGTAAGTGCACCGCTCGTTCGAGTAATAAAATGATAAGTAGAATATCGTTCCCACGAGGATTGAGGCACTAAAATTAATTGTAATTTATGATTCTTAATATTGGAAAAGGAATGAAATTGTTGATAGATTTGAGTTGTGGTTTGGGTTTAATTATTGTAATTAAAAGAACTCTAAAAACAATGTAAATTGAACGTTATGCAAGAATGAAGAATAATTATGGTTAAGCACAATCACCACAGTTCCCTCTATGTAATTGGATTGATAATTTAACTCTGTTTAATATAATTATTCAGATATATGCTTTTCTAATGTAGTTAAACCCTGATTCCTCGGTCATTTAACCCTTTAACCTAATTTAAGAACCCCAATTCCTTAGTAATTCCCTTTAGATTAAGCATGAAGATAGCATAGTAATAATCTGCAATCCTTTATCCCTATCCCTAGGTAATATCGCAACCGTTACTCTACTGCGTTTAGAAACTAAAATCCCAATATTCCTATTGTGAATTATAGCCCTAAGTAACCTACTAGATTGATCAAGTCTAATTAGATATAATAATAGAAGAATAAAGCAGAGTAAAATAATGATAAGAAACTTTATTAACTTCAATTCAATAAACACAGAGTTTACTTTGGTTTTTGGCTAAACCATAATTACAAAGGAACTAGCCAGACATGATGGTGTCTGGCCTAATACAATGTAAAAAAGAAGAAGAGAAAGAAGCTAAGGTATGCAGAGTCACAAACCCTCCAATCTTGCCTCATTTTTTATCTTCTTGCTCCTTGGCCTTGATGCTTTCTTCCTTTGCTCTTGCCTCTTTTTCTCTGTTCTAAACTGTCTATTCCTCCCCCTAATGTGTCCTACTTAAATTCTATTTATACCTACGTTATAAAACCCTAAAAACCCATCATTCTTATGTTATCTTTAAGCTAATTCAGAAATCTCGTGACGTCCACACGACTGGCACGAGGTTTGGCACGACTGGCGCGAGTCTCCAGTGAGTATGGAACGACTGGCGTGAGATTGGCATGACTGACGTGAGTCTCTAGTGTATCTGGTGCGACTGGCACGGTCCTGGCGCGTATAGCACGAGATCTCAGATTCAGTTGGCTCTTATTTTGCTTCTTTTCTTGCTTTTCTTGACCCTAAATATCAAAATAGCATAGAATCAATGATAAACATAAAACTAATGAATTTTATAATTATTCTAGCATTTATTTACTATATTCTTCCTATTTTCCTAATAAAATTAAACTAAAAACTATATATGCTAACAACATATCAGAGTGTTTTAGAGTGGATGTCTTGAATGGAGGAATTTCTGACTCCAATAAGTTAGTTCAAGGAAAAGATCATTTAGAGAAAATATCAACTGAAGCATTGAAGGAGATGAGTGAATCTGAAGAAGAAGATAATTTAGATCATCTCCAACAACCAGATGCTTTCAAGGAAATTCCTTACCAGCAAACTCTCTTTGAGGAAATTTTAGAGGAAGAGAAAGTTCAAGAATCACAAACAAAGGTAAACGCAGTACCTCCACATGCTAACAATGTTTTCCTTGCAGGAACTTTAAAGAAACCAGTTATCAATAAATCAATGCTCTCTGAAAAAGAAAAGAAATTGGTGAAAATATTAGAGGAAAATACAAAAACCATTGGCTCATCCCTATTGTCTAATTGCTGGAAGCCAAAGCCATAATAAAAGCGTCCAACTAATAAGACGTTAAAGAAGCGCTCCTGGGAGGCAACCCAGTGTTTTAAGCTTTCTTTTAAAATTTGAGTCTTATGTTTTTGAATTATATTTCTTAACTTTACTTTTTGAATTTTATGTCTTTTTGGAAAGTATCATCTGTTTTGCTAGAACTGGGATATAGGTCCATTGGTTAGGGGGAGTAGCAAAACGGGTGAAGAAGAAGAACATGGTAGATCCTGTTGATTATCTGAATGGAGGACATCAAGCTCCTCAGCCACGATCTTCAAAAATCAGTGACATTGTTTTTAAATTTCTTTATTGCTTTGTAGTTTAAATTCAGTACTTTGTTTATTTGGTTACTATGTTGCTTGAATAGTTGTGTGCATTTATAATTCTTTTTGGTATTGCACACAGAGGTTGCTATCTTTTTGAAAATACACATTTTGATTACTTTTTGTTTTGTTAACATAGTTGTATAAATCTTTTTGGGCTTAACTGATATGTCATGTTTTGAAAAGAATCAACAGATAAATATTTTGAAACTTGTTTTTTTTATCAAAACACCATAAAATGATTTTTGGAAACTTTGAGAATGAAAAGTAAAGGAATGGTTTTCAAAGATCAAATGAAGGTAGGACTTTTTTCATGGAATTGATAAATAACATCTTTTGAAACATTGATTTGATTTGAACATGAAAACAAACCTTAAGCCAAGTGAGTGTGTGCAACCACATAAATTACATTGAGTGTCCGCACTGATATGATTTATAATTGATTTTGCATGAATTTCTAATTGTCATAACATATGATGCATGGATATGATTTAGGCCTTCTTTCTTTTTGAACATCTTTTTAAGCCACTGGCCAAAAAGCTATCCCAACATAAATATAACGATTTACCATTTGCAAACCCTTTTGAGCCAAACACTTGATATTTTGTTGGAACCCTATCCTAGGATAAGAATTCCTTACCTGACCTTAGGTTAGGAGAGCAAAAAGGGAAATATTTTGGAAACTTTTTGGGTAGCTTATGTGATGAAAAAGACTTTAAATGTGGCTATATGCTATTCATGTGATAAGTAAAAGAAAGAAAGAAAGAAAAAGAAAAGAAAAAGAAAAAGGAAACAAATTCCTTGTGTTTTAAATTATTGTACAAAGTATTTGGGTAAAATGGAAAAATTGATAAACATAGATATCTTGGAAGAAAAAGAAAGAAATAGGAAATGATGATCAAATTATTTTATCTTTGTTTGCTCTCCTATTCTCAAGGTCTTTTTGATTATCCAAAAAAACCAAGATTCCTTTCTAAGCCAGGCCCAACCATAAAAGCCCTAATGATCCATGATAAGTATGTATTTTGATTTGATGGGAAATGAACTACAAAAATTAATCTATAAGGTATCAGTGTTGGAATTGAGAATAAACACTCACCTGTGAGAATTAAACACCTTCGAGAGGTTTTCCTCTGTTTGAATCAAGCACGTGTTTCCTCTGATGTTCTTTAGAAATGAAATGTGAATTAATCTTAATCTCATTTGGCTTTGTGAATTTCATCTTCTGTGTTTTCAATTCTCAAGATTGACTATTTGAAAATGTTTTCTGATCATTCTTGAAAAGTTGATTCTTTGCACAACATGTTCATATTTATAATTAAAAGTATCTTTTTATACTCCTAGTGTATTTACTTTGCTTGAGGACAAGCAAGATTCTAGGTTAGGGGGAGTGCTAAGTGCCCTAATTCAGTTAAATTCATGTTCCAAATGCAGGCACTTATCTTTTGATTTCATAAGATTTGATTATAAATTTGCCCTAAACCTAGTTAAATAGCACCTAATGCTTGTATAAAAGTTGTTGTTCATATTTTGGAAGATTAATCCAATCATGCTTTGTATTTTGATAGAATCTGTGGACTTCCGAAGCTTCCGATCAAACAAAGCAAGCACAAATGGATCATAAAGCAAACCTAGGAGGTGCAACAAGCAAAACAGGCCCAATATCCATCAAGGCCCAAAAACATGTTCCAGAACCATCCTTTAACTCGCCCAGGCGAGTGAAACAAGTGCAATCTGGTCGCCTGGGCGAGTGGAGTTATCAAGTGGGCCTTCAAGTGGCCAAGTGGACGTCCAAGTTGGGCCTTTAACTCGCCCAAGCGAGTGGAAAATGAAGAAATTGGTTGCTTGGGCGACCAAACTCGACCAGGCCAGCCCCTATAAATACCCAAGCACCCCTCAAGGCCATACACATTCCTTTCAACTCCATTCTTCATTCTCTTGCTTCCTCAAGCTTGTTCTTTAGTTTAGGATCTTAAATATTAGTAAGTAGGTAGGTTAGGAAAGTGAGAGAAGTGAGGATTAGTGTGGAGACTCTGTCGGAAAGAAGCGGTGATGGGGCCCTTCATCAATTCTTCTCTTAAGGAGGTTCTCTCCATGCTTGGTTAGTTTCTCTTATTTATTTATGCATAAGTCTTTTCTATTTATTATAGGTAATTTTATTCCATTCCTAATGCTTGATTCTACTTGATCACTAGTTTCATGAAATTGGATTCTAAGTTTAACTGGGAAGTACTCTTAGAATTTGAACTGAATAATTTTACTCTTTACATTACGTTGCTAGGGATAGAGCATAACGTTTAGATTGCAAATAACACGCGATTATGATTGTAATGTTGCATTATTTACTTCGTATGCGAGGGATCGATATTCGATAAATATCCTTAGAACTCGATTGTGAGGGATCGATTCGAGGTTAATTAATGTGTGCATCAGTAATAATAGAAAATGATTTATACATGGTAATATTAATTGGATACTAAGGGTATGAATGATGAAATCCAAATCCTACGCTTTTCTTGAATTAATTATAATCGTTTTATTAGCTTCCGTAATCTTCCGTAATCTTTCGTTATTTCCGTAAAACCATCAAAACTTCGACCATACTCATTGAACATAACTATTAAACTGTTAAGTTTTATTTGGATTAATTGAGTAGCACAAGTCCCTATGGAGACAAACTTTTATAAATTTTGTAACTTACAACGACAATTGGTACGCTTGCCAAAAGTCTAACAAGAATCTGTGATACCATTAGACATCAAGGGGTGTCAGATGATGCTATAAGATTGAGGTTATTTCCTTTTGCTGTTAAAGGGAAGGCACTTAGATGGTTAGATAGACAGACCTCAAATAGCATAACCACATGGGAAGAATTAATTGCAAAATTTTTCTCCCAATATTTTTTAATGGATAAATACAATCGGTTGGTGAATGAGATCACCAATTTCACTCAGGATGAGAGGGAAACCTTATGTGCAGCTTGGAATAGGTTTCAAGAGCTTATTCGGAGGTGTCCACAATATGACATGCCCGTGGGTAAAAAGGTACGTATTTTCTTTAATGGAATGATACCTGAATCACACCTTATTGTTAATGTTGCAGCTGCTGGTTCTATAAGATCGAAGACTGCAGTTCAGACTTATGAGTTAATTGACTCTCTAGCCCCTGATGAAAATGAACGTATTCCAGTTCAGCCCAAAAGAGAAGTCATTCAGTTGGGGAGTAATGATGCAATGTTAGCTGAACAGAAAATATTAGCTCAGCAGTTAGCTAAATTAAATGCAAAGATTGATAAACTCCAAGTATCTGCAACTCAAGTTTCATCCAGCAGAATGCAACCTGTTATCTGTGAATATTGCCAAGGTGAGCATGAGTCTAATGAGTGTCCTACATTGGTAGGAGCTGATCCAGGTACAGGTGAATGGCCTCTGGTACGATCAAAGACCCTAGCAAAAATTTTCAGAGAAATCAAAATAATGCTATGGGACATAATTTTCAGAGGAGAATTCAAGGTGGTGGATTAGATTACAAGTCTAACAATTATTTGCAGCCTCCACCTATTCCACCTAAAGAGCCATCAAAGCTGGAGAAAGCAATGTTACAATTATCTAAGACTACCAATGAGCACATTCAGGCCACCAATGCCTTCATTAATGAGACCAGAGCTCACCATAAAAATCAAGATGCATCCATTAGGAATCTTGAAAATTAGATTGGTCAATTGGCAAAGCAACTAGTTGAAAGGTCTCAAGAACATTTCCCTAATGACACCATGGTGAATCCAAGAGAACATGCGAAGGGAATTACTACTAGGAGTGGAAAGGTAATCACTTCTCCTGAAAAGCCTAAAGTAAGTCAAAGAGGAATTGAAGGGGAAACTACCACCGTTACTGCAGAAAAAGAGGTAGAAGAACCTTTAAACAAGCAAGAAAAGCAAGAGAAAAATTCTGCAATTTCGAAGAAGCCAATGGATTTCCCCCGCTTTGAGAAACCTCCTTAAAAAAAACAATTACTTTAAGTTATTATAATATGTTTGTTACTTGTTAACCTCTCATACTTGAAAATTCATTTAACATGATTTTATGAATATAACATATTAAAGAAAAAAACTAAAATTTATGTATTTTTACTTACATGTCCTATTTTATTGAACAAAAGAGACATAAAACGAGAAAAACAATTTTAATTTATTTATGAAAATAATATAGAAAAAATTTACTACTCAATTTTTATTTAGTTTTTGGACTCCTTTTAGGTATGGTCCTGAGTGGTCGCACCCTTGGACTATGCTTAGGGTTAATCTCGCCAATGAACAACAAAGCTTGTCCTTTCTTAGGGTTTAATTCATACATATCAAGGGTTTTGTATGAATAAAAAGTTTGTTTAATTACACACAAAAAAGTTAATTTAATTACTCATTTAGTTCCTATTTTTTTATTATCTTAGTTTAGTCACTATAATTGTACAAATTTAGTCTTTATACTTAAATAACTATCCATTTTAGTCTCTATATATTTTTTTAATTTTTTAATTCTTATACATATTATTTTTACTCTCTTTTTGTCCTCAGAGTCTAAACTCATAGGACTAAAACGATTACCAAATAATATGTATAAGAATTAAAGGGAATTATTTTTAAATATGAAAACTAAAAGGTAAAGTTTGTATAATAACCAAATTAATTTAAGTAAAAAAAAACATAAAAAGGAACCAAATAAGTATTTTAACGTAAAATATTTTACCCAAATCCCCTGTCAACTAAGCTAAAATCATATGATAGACTTTCAAAGGTTAAATAAATGGATAATTTTCTATAATTGCATCCACCCACAAGTTAGGATGAGAAGTCAATATAAAGATCACCATTAAAAAAAAAGGAGTCAATACAATTCTTAAATTATTAAAATCACGTTGCATACTTTGTTTAATTCGAATGAGTTGTCAAAAATAATCATTCTTTTCACCATGAAATACTTGGTCTACAAGTTTATGCTAATGTACTTGCGCCCCAAGTTCAACTCCATCCCAAAGCAAACACTACATATAAGCACAGCCACATCTTTCTCATCAATTAATTAATCGACTGGGTTTTTCCCATTTTTTTAGCCCATAACTCCAATTCACCAAAAATGAAGAGAGAGGGTAGACAACATGGTATGGTGAGGTCTTATAGAATCCTACCAAACTCACTTAACCCTCGACCCAATACTCGATTTATCACCCAATTTGATGCCCCTCCCACAGCTGGATTTTTCTTAAAAGTGTCCTCTAAGCCAACCAATCACTCCAAGTTCACTGGCAAGTGTGGCACACCACGTTGCACCGGTTGCCACCTCCACCCGGCTTGCAAGTCCAAAGAGAAAACCAAAGGCACCCAAAAGCCCAAACACTGGCGAGTCAGCGTAGATCAACCCAATTCAGAGTTTTTTGGGTTATCTGCAACTGTGATACTTGACAATCTTTCTCATGATTACTATGAAGATGAAAGTGGTGACCGTGTAGATTATTCTGGCACTTTGGATGATTATGATGGGGAGAATAATAATGGTAACAAATGTGTTTCTGAAATGGGGGGTTCATTTCAGATGGATCAAGTTGCGGAAGAGGAAGATTGGCTTTTGGTGGAATCCTGTTCGTGATTGATGATGTTGTTGTTTATTTTACAATTGCTTGAAAGGATCAATAAAGACTATATTTGGATTTGAAGAAATTAAGCGATAACAACAAGGCTTGTTTTTCTAATTTTGGTTTTCGGTTTTTTTTTTTTCCTTATAAGTATGTATTTTTATTTATTTTAATCCTTTTAAAATTTTAATTTTTTTCTTTATACTTCTTATAAATTCATACTTATAATAATTGAAATTAAAAAACTACAAATTTATATGAACTAAAATAAATAAAAATGAACTTACAGGTATAAAAATAAAAAATGTTAATTTAACAAAACTAAATATATTTAAGTCTAACGATAAAGATTGATCCAAATTATTGGATCATCGTACAATTTGTGGAGAAGTGTTTTTTCTTTTTTTGAGGTCATGGACAAGTGTTGTTGAAATCTTAAAACTGTTAAGTGTAGAATGTCTTAAGATACTTGAAGTCCAATTTTTAAGTAAACGCTTTGAGGTTGGGGTTTGGATCGAAACGAATCAGTTTAAAATGTCTAGAAGAAATGATGACTTAGAAGATGTTTGAAGAATGCTTATTTTGGTGTCAATCAAAAGGACTTGGCACTTTCGTGCAAATTTATAATTTTAAACCTTTTTAAATTAGTATTATTTATCGTAAGTCTTTTGGTATTAAAAAATTATAAATTAAATACTAAGATTTAAATTCTTCATTATAGTGCATATAGAGTAAAAAATCTTATCACATTTAACTTATTTATTATAAATTTAAAATATAACATACTTAAAAATATTTACTTATTATAAACTTTAAGTATGTAAAATAAATATTTATCTTATACAAAGCACATAATAAACTACTAATCATATGTTAAACAGAAAAAACATATTTCTTTTAGGTTTTTACATGTATCCTCCTTCACATATAATGATATTTGATAGTTAGATATAAATACTTATGCTACATAATTCAGCCCCATTAATTAAAAAATCAGTACAATTATTCATGTCAGAGAACATAAGGGAGAGAGGACGAAGGGCTCTAGCTCGAAGCCGACATCTATGTCTTTTACTAACTCTGGCTAACCATGAATTTGAGGTAAACCATGAAGCTCACCTCTATTTATACACAGTGCCCTTCGATGACATCGTCCTCGTGTCGCAATCTTGTTGGTGTCTTTTTGCCATGCCACTATGCAGCCTCAGTTTTGTCCCCTTCGTACATGGTACATGGTGTATGGTTGTGTGGTCTGACATATCAAGTCATGGGGCCTCTATGATCTTGTCACCACGTCTTTGGGGTATGACTCCGTACAATACTTTCAATTGTTTAGTCATATCAGACGTAAAATGAGTCGACCATCGTTCCGATTGCCCAATGTCAATGAGAGGAGTCAGTCTTTTAGGTATTACTGGGATATTCATCCCGAATGATGTATAATCGTCTAAGCGTTGAGATGATTTTATGTGTGCATCAATAATAAAAGAAAATAATTTATGCATGGTAATATTAATTGAATACTAAGGGTATGAATGATGAAATCCAATTCTGCGCTTTTCTTGAATTAATCTCGTTCTAGTAATTGCTCGTAATCTTCCGTAATTTCTCGTAATCATCCGTAATCATTCGTACTAAATTTATTATTTCCGTTTCTTCTTAATTTTCATAATTTCTGTTAAATCACTATTACATGAAATTACGTTCACACTCATTGTACATAACTATTAAACTGTTAAGCTTTATTTGAATTAACTGAGTAAAAATCAATTCCCTGTGGAGACGAACTTTTATAAATTTTGTAACTTACAACGACAATTGGTACGCTTGCCAAAAGTCTAACAGCAACAATATGCAAAATTTTTAGATATGTTTAAAAAGTTGCACATTAATATTCCATTTATTGAAGCTTTAGCTAATATGCCTAACTATGCAAAGTTCATGAAAGAATTATTGTCTAGGAAGCATAAATTGCAGGAATGCGAGACGATAGCACTTACTAAAGAGTTCAGCGCGATCATCCAGAGGAAGCTTCCACCAAAGAGGAAGGATCCAGGGAGTTTCAACATTCCTATTGCGATAGGTAATCTTGATGTGGGAAGAACATTATGTGATCTGGGAGCCAGTATAAATCTGATGTCGTTGTCTCTATGCAAGTCATTGGGAATTTCCGAGCTAAAGCCTACCAGAGTTTCATTGCAGCTTGCAGATCGTTCATTGAGGAAGCCAACCGGAGTAATTGAAGATGTGTTGGTAAAAGCTGATAAATTTATTTTTCCTGCTAACTTTATTGTTTTAGATATGGAAGGTGAGAGTGAAATACCTTTGTTATTAGGTAAATCATTTTTAGCTACTGCTAGAGCATTAATTGATGTAGAGCAGGGAAAATTAGAGCTTAGAATGGATAATGAATATGTTGTTTTTAATGTTGTTGACGTGATGAAACATCCTACTGAAAAACATGATTGTTTTAGATTGGATATTTTAGATACATTGATTCATACAGATAAAATAGATGACCAAAAGTTGGAAGAGGATCTTGAAGCATTAGGTACAGATGAAGTACAAGAAGAAGTGGAGATGATTATGGAGGTGCTAGAGAAGGAAGAAGCTGACACAGTGAAGGAAACACCAAAGGTTGAGCTTAAAGAATTACCCAATAATTTGAAGTATGCATTTTTGGGAGAGAATGAGACATTCCCAGTCATCATCAACAAATAGCTGAAGTTAGAAGAAGAAGAGAAGCTGTTAAAGGTTCTTAAGGAGCACGAGACCGCAATTGGGTGGTCCATATCTGACTTGAAAGGAATTAATCCTTCTTTCTGTACCCACAAGATTTTGATGGAGGATGACGTGAAGCCTGTGAGACAGCCTCAAAGGAGATTGAGTCCTACCATGAAAGAAGTGGTAAGGAAAGAAGTGGTTAAGTTGTTAGATGCAGGGATGATTTATCCTATATCTGACACTGCGTGGGTGAGTCCTTCAAACAGTCCCTAAGAAAGGTGGGATGACTATAATCCAAAATAATAACAATGAATTGATTCCCACTAGAACCATCACTGGTTGGAGAATGTGTGTGGACTACAGGAGACTCACTGATGCCACCAGGAAGGATCATTTTTCGCTTCCATTCATTGATCAGATGCTGGAAAGGTTAGCTGGTCATGATTATTATTGCTTTCTTAATGGGTATTCCGGCTATAACCAAATTCCAGTGGCACCTGAAGACCAAGAGAAGACTGCTTTCACATGCCCATTTGGAGTCTTTGCATACAGGATAATGCCATTTGGCCTCTACAATGCACCAGCGACATTTCAAAGGTGTATGCTTTCTATTTTTCTGATATGGTAGAAAAATGCTTAGAGGTGTTTATGGATGATTTTTCTGTTTTTGGATTTAGTTTTGAATCATGTCTAATTAATCTATCTAGAGTTTTGAAAAGGTGTCAGGAAACAAACCTTGTTTTGAATTGGGAAAAATGTCATTTTATGGTTCGTGAAGGTATTGTTTTAGGCCACAAAATTTCTAAAAAAGGAATAGAAGTTGACAAGGCTAAATTGATATTGATTGAAAAGCTTCCTCCTCCAGTTAATGCTACTGGGGTGAAGAGTTTTTTAGGTCATGCAGGTTTTTATAGGAGGTTCATTAAAGATTTTTCTAAAATTGCCAAACCTCTTAGTCAGCTTTTAACCAAAGAGAGTGATTTTAATTTTGATGAAGTTTGCCTTAATGCATTTAATGTATTAAAGAAAAAACTTACTACCGCACCTATTTTAACAACGCCTGATTGAAATTTACCTTTTGAATTAATGTGCGATGCAAGTGCATATGCCATTGGTGATGTTCTTGGTCAACGAAAGAAAAAGTTATTGCATGTTATATATTATGCTAGTAAGGTTTTGAATGAGGCACAGGTTAATTATGCAACCACTGAAAAAGAGATGCTAGCTGTAGTTTATGCTTTAGATAAATTTAGATCCTATTTAATAGGTTCTAAAGTTATTCTTTATACTGACCATGCTGCTCTCAAGTATTTGATGACTAAACAGGATGCGAAACCAAGATTGTTGCGTTGGATGCTCTTGTTTCAGGAATTTGACTTGGAGATCAAGGACAAGATTGGAGTGGAGAATAAAGTGGCAGATCATCTTTCTAGGATTCAGGATAAAGAATTACAAGATGGGCCAGAGATAACTATTAATGAATATTTTCTTGATGAGTTGATGATGGTGATTGATATGGGTTCATGGTTTGCCGATATGGCTAACTTTAAATCTGTAGGTGTTTTACCTGGAGGTCTTAATTGGTAGCAAAAGAAAAGATTCCTTCATGATGCAAAGAGGTATTTATGGGATAACCCTTTTCTTTATTTTAGATGTACTGATGGTGTTATTCGCAGATGCGTAGCTAGCCCAGAAGTGCCAAAGATTCTTTGGCATTGTCATTCTTCAGATTATGGAGGGCATTTTGGAGGAAATAGGACAGCGAAAAAGGTGTTACAAAGTGATTACTATTGGCCGACACTTTTTAAAGATGCAAGAGATTATGTGGAGAAGTGTGATAAGTGTCAGCGAATAGGTAACATATCTAAGAGGGATGAAATGCCTCTCAATAACATATTGGAGGTGGAACTATTTGATGTTTGGGGAATTGACTTTATGGACCATTTCCCAAGTCACATTCTAATCAATATATCCTAGTGGCAATGGATTACGTCTCTAAGTGGGTAGAAGCGGTTACTTTACCTACTAATGATGCAAAGGTAGTTGTCTCGTTCTTAAGAAAGAATATATCTACTCATTTTGGAGTACCAAGAGCAATCATAAGTGATGGAGCTGCCCATTTTTACAACAAACAATTCTTAAATTTGCTTGCAAAATATGGGGTTACCCATAGAGTGGCTACACCTTATCATCCGCAGACCAGTGGACAAGTCGAAATTTCCAACAGAGAATTAAAGAGAATTTTGGAGAAGACTGTTGGAAGTTCTAGGAAGGATTGGGCTAAGAAGCTTGATGATGCACTTTGGGCATACAAAACAGCTTTCAAGACCCCTATAGGTATGTCACCATTCCAGATGTTATATGGTAAGTCTTGTCATCTTCCTGTTGAATTAGAACATAAAGCTATGTGGGTTACTAAATTTCTTAACTTTGAACTTTCTAAAGCTAATGATAAGAGATTGTTGCAATTGAATGAGCTTGATGAGTTCAGGTTAAATGCTTATGAGAATGCTAGATTATATAAGGAAAAGACGAAGAAGTGGCATGACAACAAAATTCGCCCAAAGGAATTCGAGCCAGGACAACGGGTATTGGTTTACAATTCTCGCCTGAGATTGTTTCCAAGTAAGTTAAAATCCCATTGGTCTGGTCCATTTATTGTGCGTGAAGTTTATCCTTATGGAACAATAGGAATTTCTCCATTAGATAGTTACAGATCTTTCAAGGTAAATGGATGTCGATTGAAGCCCTATTATGGAGGAAAAGTGGACAGAAACACTGTTTCTATCCCACTAAATTCACTTGAGGATTAAAGGTTTGATGCGTCAAGCTAAATGACGTTAAACAAAGCGCTACTTGGAAGGCAATCCAAGAAATTTTATTGTTTTGGTTGTTTTGTTTTGAATTGTTATTTATGTTTTAGTTGGTTAATTTTGATGTTTTGTTTGAATTTAAATTTGTGCATTGATATTTAGTATGTTTTCATTTTAAAGTTAGTTAAATTTTGAAGGTTTTAGGTTAGTATTGTTTCTACTTAAAATAAAATTTGAAAAAGCTATTCTGTGATCCCGCGCTAATATGAAAAAAGGGGTAAGTTTGATTCTGGAGGTTCACGCTGATCGCATGAACCTGGCGCCACTAGCGCCACAGTTTCTGGAACTTAGCGCGACTCGCATGGGTGTTGGCGTGAGTCACGTGGCACTTCGAGGGCAGTTTTAAATTTAAATGTTGAAACCCTATTTTGGGATGGTTTTCTTTCTTCTCTCAGCAGCCACGACCCTTGGGTCTTCCATTTCAAACGTTGCTAAGTCATAAACTGCCATTAACTTCCCACTTGTAGTTACATGGTGACAATAACCACCCATAACTTCTTTTAATTCTTGAAGTCTATATATATACATTGCCATTTTTACCTTATTCATATTTCATGTCGTCATATTCTGAGTAACAACTGAGAATACATAGTGCCTTGAAGTTCTTTCTATATTTTTAGAGCACATTGTGATTCTTCCAAGTTCTTTCAAATGGCAAGGGATAAGGTACGCATTCATCTTCCTAATCTTTGTATTGTATATTCTTTAGGGTTTAAATTAGAAAGCATGTGGGTAGGATTGATTCTGGTACTGATTGATAGAAGTTAGGGCAAGAACGTGATGAACATTTATGAGAATCCAGGTTTTGCAGCCCACGCTATCCGCGTGAGGACTGGCGCTACTCGCGCCACCTGGTATTTATGAGTACATGTGTTTTGCAGCCCACGCGATCCGCTTGGACTGTGGCGCCATCCGCGCCATCAGAAAAATTGCTTGTTTTATTTTGAATTAATGGCTGAAGGTTGATGAGATAATTTGATTCTTTGATTATTACTCTGGTTTATAAATTTAAATAGCATGAGAAACAGGCTTAGGCATGAAGATTTTTTGAGTTAAATGATTGAATGCTATTTGCTTTTGAATGAATAGATTAGAGTTGTGTCTAAAACTTAAAACATATAATTTCTGAGTAAAATTCAAGACCTAAGTGGGAAATAAAATCTGGTAATGGTGGTTAATTATTTTTAGGATTTTGTTTTCTTTAGAGTTAAGGATTTTATTTCCCAATTGCAATGATAAGAGGATGCCTAGTATACCTTCTGAATTCATCATTGAGTCATATAGAACCAAATAAATCTGTGAATTATTGGGAAGGATTTATTTCGAGATTAATTGTCAAATGCTTGTTCAATTTATACATGTTGATTCTATATGGTGTTAGTTTCTGTTGTTAATCTGAAATAAAGAAAGGTTTGAGATATGATTGCAAACAATTTGGGATTTCATTGCATGTATGTATGAAAATTTTCTGAGTTTCAGGGTAAGCAAGTAGAGAAAGAAAAGAGGAAGGGTGTTGCATCTGGTAGCAAGAGAGCAAGGACCACTGACTTTGATGAGAATAGATTCAGAACTATGGAATGTCAGCAGAGGTACGAGAACTGGTATGCTCCGAAGAAGATCATTCCGGAGAAGATGATAGACTGGGAATCTCTTCCTGAGGATTCACCAATTTTGGCTGTGATCAACAGGAGAGATTGGAAGACTTTGGTTAGTTTTCCTGAACCAAGTTCCAGTGCTATTTTAAAGGAGTTCTTGGCCAACGTTAACAGAGAAAATGTAGAGAGGGATAGAGTCAGTTGGGTTAGAGGAGTAGAGGTTCCATTTAATCATCAGACTATTGAGGAATTTCTAGACACTGCATATTATCCATTTCAATCTTGTGCCTTCAGAAAAAATTTCTATAAGATGCAGCCTATCACCAGTAAAAATGTCTTTAGAGATGACATGCCTCATATTGCAGATGAGATTAGAAGAGGCATTACAGGGCTGCATACTGCATGAAAGGCCAAGTCTGGAATGGATTATGTGCCTGAGAAGTTGAAGAAGCAAGACTTGACTGGGGAGGCAGAATTTTGGCACCAGTTCAACAATCACACCATTATTCCATCTACTAATCTCACTGATGTGAATGTTGAGAGGACAATCCTTCTATATGTGCTACTAGGCGATGACAATTTGGATATTGCCAGTATCCTGTCTGATAGGATATTGCACATGATACATGATGGTAGCAGTAAGTCTCTCCTTGCTCATTCTTCACTGATTTCTCATCTTTGTAGGAAAGCAGGTTTGGAGATTCCTGACGAGGAACCCATGGATGTCAAAATTTCATCCGTTATGACACACAAGACATATCTGGCTGTAGTAGAGACTCAGTGGCAAGAGCAGTTGATTAGAGCCTCTAAATTATCACCTGAGGAGATTGCTGAGAGGAGTCCTCGTGCGGACATTCCTCAACCTGAAGTTAGAGCACCGCCACCACCACGAGCATCTTCTTCTACTACTACTGGAGGCCCACGTCATGAACTGATTTATGAGGATTCTCAAAGTTACCTGCAAATCCAATCTGAATTGAGGTCTCAAAACAGACTGTTGGAGCATCAGAACAAGATGATGGAAGACTTGTTCAGACACTTCTCCATTAATTTCACTCCCTACCAGCCACAGGATTCAGCAATACCACGAGTTTCTCCTGAACCTTCACAGCCATCAGCTGCTGCTGATGATACTATGGAGGATTAGGAGTAACATTGCAGTTCCATGGACAATATTTTATTGGCTTTATGTTTTTATGTTTATGGTTCAGTACTTTATTTTATTTTCAGTGTGTTTGGAACAATTTGGTTTGAGTTTAAATAATTTATAATTTGGACATGGTTGAATTTGACTAATTTAGTTTTAAATAAATAATTCTGTTGGATGGATGTTATGCATAAAGATGATTTTTTTAAATAATGTAGTTATGTGTTTTCCCTTGAATAGAAAATTAATTGTTGGGGACAGCAATGTTTAAAATTTGGGAATGGGGAACACATATTTTGCGTTATTTTAAAAAAAATCATAATTGAAAAACAAAGGATATCTGACAGAATTTAGATAACTTAGATGATTGAGAGATTAAATTTTTTAGATTACATAGAATTAATTAGAAATTCTTTCATAAATTAAAATAGGAAATTAGAATTAATAAGAAAAAAAATTTGGATGAGATGATGTTAGAGATTAAGTTTAGAAATTAGTTTGATAATTAGTTAGGTGTCTTTTTTTTAGAAGTAGATGAATAAAATGTTAGAGCTGTGAATAAATTTCAGATTATTGAATTGCCAATACAGTGATAAAGTGGATTTAATGATGATTGTTTTGGAATTATGTAGGAGACAGGTAGAGTATAGAATTGCATATTACTTGATTAGAACTATGTTAGTGTTTGTGATTGAACTGATGGTGTGGAAAGAATAGATACTTGATAGGAAATCAAATGAACTTAGCTTGATACCATAACTTGTGAGGATTGAGCCTATACAGTATATTTTCTTTTCAGAGTGACCTCACTGTGAATAATACTCTAGAATTTGATTTGCTTCTCTATAATATGTGCATGGTTGAAATGATAAAGGCATGTTCTTTCTTTTAAACTAGGGCCAAATGACCTTACCTTAATGATTTCCCATTGTTAGCCATTTTGAGCCTAAACCTTTCTTTTCATTCACATGACATTAAACCTGTTATCCATGACTACCTTAATTGAGATTGGAGGAAAGGAGAATTAGAATCAAGGTTACTAGATGTTGAAAATAGGAAGAAGATGTCCAGAGAAAGAAGAAAGATGTTACCCAAGAAGACAATTCTAGGCTTGGTGTTGAAGTGCCAACAGAACAAATATGGCAAAAATCAAATCTAGTAGACAGCCCAGCTAGGAAATAACAAGTCTGAAATACCAGCTGGGGAATCTAAATTTCCCCTATTCTATTTTATTATATCTGTTTTAGTCAGATATATATATATATATATATATATATATATACTCTAAAAAAAAAAAAGGGAAACCAAAGAAACAAAGAGAGGGCATCAGAATAAGAGTAGTAGAGTGGTTAAGTAGACTTGACTAATTCTAATAGAAACCAATCTCAACTTAGCCACTATCCAAATTATCCTACCTTAAGCCAGGCCAAGTTATAACCTTGTAAAGCCCTTTGGATTGACTATGCATGTATTTATGTTTCTTATTTTTCAGGAACTTGAGAATATAATCAAGCCTATGGTAGTATTATAGCTTTGGAGGAATTGAGAGATTATATTCTACCCTAAACACTTGAGTGATGAGTGAATTATCTCTCTTAGTGAGGGGTATCCAAGTTATGATTCTATATTGATGGACTTGAAAAGTATTTTTTGTTTTTTTCACATGGAATTCAATTACATTTACCAAAGTAGTTCTAAGGTTGTGTATGTGATGATATGCTTGACTGTTAAGTATGGTTTCCACTACAATTAAGTTTTATTTTATTTTATTGCTAGGGACAGCAATATCTAAATCTGGGAATTATTTGATATGCTGTTAACATATATAGTTTTTAGGTTAATTTTATTAGGAAAGTAGGAAGAATATATTAAATAAATGCTAGAATAAGTATAAAATTCATTATTTTTATGTTTATCATTGATTCTATGCTATTTTGATGTTTAGGACCAAGAAAAGCAAGAAAAGAAGCAAAATAAAGAGCCAATTGAATTTGAGATCTCGTGCTAACCGCGCCAGGACCACGCTAATCGCGCCAGCATTACTGGAGGTTCATGCTAGCCGCGCCAAGTTCGCGCTGATCGCGCCACACTTATTGATGTTTCATGCGAATCACGTCATATCTCGCGCCAGTCGCGCGGACGTCACAGGATTTTTGAATTAGCTTAAAGATAACATAAAAGTGATGGGTTTTTAGGGTTTTATAACTTAGGTGTAAATAGAACATTAGTAGGACACATTAGGGCATCAATAAACAGTTTAGAACAGAGGAAAAGAGGCAAGAGCAAAGGAAGAAAGCATCAAGGCTAAGGAGCAAGAGGAACAAGAAGGAGGCAAAATTGAAGGGTTTGTGGCTCTTTATACCTTAGTTTCTTTCTCTGCTTCCTTCTCTACATTGTATTAGGCCATACATACTCATGTCTGGCTAATTCCTTTGTAATTATGGTTTAGCCAAAAGCCAATGTGAACTCTGTGTTTATTGAATTGATTTTAATAAAGTTTCTTATAATTGTTTTACTCTACTTTATTCTTCCATTCTTATATCTAATTAGAATTGATCAATCTATTAGGTTACTTAGAGCTACAATTCACAATAGGAATATTGGGGTTTTAGTTTCTGAAAGCAGTAGAGTGACAGTTGCGATATTACCTAGGGATAGGGATAGAGAACTGCAAATTTATTATTATGCTAGATTCAAGCTTAATCTAAAGGGAACTACTAAGGAATTAGGGTTCTTAAATTAGGTTGAAGGGTTAAATGACCGAGGAATCAGGATTTAACTATATTAGTACAGCATATTATCTGAATAATTATATTAAATGAAGTTAAATATCAATTCACATAAATAAGAGGGAACAGAGGTGATTGTGCTTAACCATAATTATTCTTAATTCTTGCGTAACATTCAATTTACATTGTTTTTAGCGTTCTTTTATTTACTACAATTAAACCCAACCACAATCAAATTCTCTCAACATTATTATTCCTTTTCCAATATTAAGGATCATAAATTACAATTAATTTTAGAACATCAATCCTCGTGGGAACGATATCTTACTTATCATTTTATTACTTGAACGAGCGGTGCACTTGTCGTGTCGTAACAAGCGGCTCCAACAAAAAGAAGATCTCCCTCCAAGGTCACCTACTGCTGCTCGTTTGCTCACACCAATGAATGTTTGCGATCATCACAGGTACCAATCACACAGTACAAAAAATGCAAGGTGAATTTATTATATAAAACCAACAAGCATTAGATAACAACAATTAGAAATGAAACAACATTAACAACCACAATCATTACCAAATGTCCATCAGTCCAATACACACTCGACAAACCCATCATCCAATTCACTTCACAACTCAAACAACCATGCTCAAAATGATGCATGCACCTAACTCATCTCTCAGAATACAATGTGGTACCATCCTCATGGAAATAGCCTCGCTTAGGAAAATGATGCAGTAGCTCGTCGAGGTCACCTTGTCATGCACTAGTCACTCCCCCCCATGGTGATCAGCCCCGAGTCATAAGAGAGCTCCAAACAGAGTGATTGCCCCCTAGTAGCCCCGGTACTTACTGTCCATCATTCTATTTTCATCCATGTAAATATGAAGTATGAAACATGGGTACCATCAATGCACTGACTATGGATAGATAGGGACCAGAATTTTAAACAATCCTTTTTTTTCTCTTGGGATGCTTAAAATTCGTAAACCCTCCCTCGCAAGGTTATCCAGTCATGCACCCCCCATGTACATACACAACATCACCGATACCCTGACCGTGGCTAGGAACACATCCTTCCTCGCAAAGGTAACTAACCGTTCAATGCACCCCACGTGAACATATACAACATACAACCATGGGCACTATCAATGCATGACCTGGCTAGGAACACATCTTTCCTCGCAAGGGTAACCAGTCATGCACCCCTATGGGTATCCATGTATATCCACATCACACAATAACATTTTTCACATCAATATTATCTCTCTTCAATATCATTATCAGCCTCAACTTCATATCATCTCAATATCATTATCATGCATATCGATATCATCTCATTTAAACATCATCAACCACATCAACATTATCTCATTTGAACATCGTCAACCACATCATCATTATCTCATTTAAACGTCAATAACCACATCAATAACATCTCAATTTCAATATCATCAACAACATCAACATCATTTTATTTCAATATAATCATCATAAACATCAATATTCAACATCATAAACTATATCAACATTATCTCATTACATCATCATCAACCCAATCATATTATCCCATTTCAACATCATCTCATTCATTCATAATCTATATTACCACGAGACTGGTATTTTAGTAAAATTCTAAATTAAAAAGGAGGACTACAATATAGAAAACACACTCTTATGCCCATTTAAGAATTTAATAAATGATTACATAGAATGACACATTATAAAATTTTGGACAGAGTCTCCTCTGTAATTAAGACTTTTCCCAAAAATCCAATCATTGCAACAATAATGTCATTTACAGTTTTATCCATCAATAATAATTTCATTGCATCCCATTAGTTAAAAAATACAGTTTTTCTTGAAAACAAGCACACACAAAAACAAACACACATAAATCATAAATACATCGCATCTCATTAGTTAAAAACGTAGTTTTTCTTGAAAACTAGCACACAGCAGGGACATGTAGTTATTTTCATAGTTGGACTCCTTGGGCCCAACTATGGTACCAAAACTATAATTAAATAATAAACTCCCCTTACCCAACTAGGAGTTCTCCCTGTTACAGCCTAGTGGTGTTGTTTTGCGATCCTTCGAATACACGTGCTTGTCTGAACACAGAGCTCTATATACCAAATCAAAGATAATTTAGTATAGATTTCAAAGGCAAGGTCAAGATTAACATTTGGGGTCAAATACCCACTCAAATCGAAAACGGGCTAAATGGTGTTTTGGGAGTTCACATCAAAAGACATCATTTTGAAATTTCGATTACACCAATGTGACCGGGGTTCAACAAGGATTGCAGAAATGACATCAATTTCATAAAAAGGAGACTTTTACAACATCTCATTTTCAAAGGATTTTCAAAGGTTGTGTAAAACTCCCAACAATGGTACCCAAAACCCAAGAGACACTAAAAGAAGCTTAAACTAGCTAGAATAAGTAAAAGGAAACCAATATCACGTCAAGGAAACCAAGAAAGAAGGACTTGGAAGCTCCATTCTCTACCAAAATTTTGAGAAGGATTTCAAAGATTCTGCTCCGATTAAAGGGTTCCTCTCTATGCGGTGGTCCAACGGCAAGCGGCAGTGGCTCGTGGTGGTCACCGGTGGTCGTGGCTAATGGAGGAGGATGGTGGGAGGTTGTGGGAAGGTAGGAGGAAGACGAAAACCTCCATTTTCGTGATTTAAGCTGCTGGTACATACTTATAACCGACTTGACTTGCCTAGGCAAGCCAAAATGCTTGCCAAAATTCGCTAGGCGAGTTGACCCAATTTTAAAATTTTTGCTTCTGTGAAAAATTAATTTGTCACTCTTCAAATGTTATTTCACCAATCCCAACCGTAAAAAGTTATATATTTAGGTTAGAAGACTACCTTTAAAATTTGAAAGCGATCCAACGGTTAACCAGTCCAAAATGGTGATTTTACTAAAATAGGTTTCTGGTCAAACTCATAATCACACAATTTTTAGCACAGCTCAAACAAACTTCGCACAACCTAACATACATACCAAACAATTACACCAGGGTAAAATGCACAACAAACCAACCAATCTAAATTAATAAAATAATCAAACAATCACAACAAATACCTCAAACATATATTTTTTGTTATCGAAATTTCAAGGTGTTACAGCTTGGAACCCCCATTGATTCATAGGACAATCTCAGTGGGGAGAGTTGTTAAGGAGTCAGTCCTCAGAGTTGTTGGATGACCACATATTAGTACTTGGGAAATGATCGCAGGACATAACTATCCTTGGGGATGTGGTACCGAGTAGTGATATTGTCACATAGCCAGATTAACAACCCTCATTATCGATTGGTGAGAGTCTACCATTATACCATGGTGGAAAGATGTACTCCCAAGAGTCATCCTAACTGAAATGTTGTAAGACCCACTAGACAACCACATCATTTTGGTTAATAAACTGTGTGTGACTTCTTGAGTCCTTCTATGTTTTGTTTAATGAAGTTGGAAGATTCACCCTTATGTTTTAATTCTTAGGCTCAAATGGTAACACTTGTGGAGATATCATGTTCTTCACCTTTGTCATGTCTATTTTGGGGTTTAGTTTGACATGCAAGGTTGGGTATAGTGATGACTGCTCTAAGTCTAGGATCTTTTCCTTTTTATGTATTTTGATATGAGAGTAGACCTAGACTTTATAACTTTTGGCATATGCATATTCAATCATCTTACTTTATCACCATATGTATTTTTGTTTATACTTTGGGGTTGTATCTATTGCTCTTGCTAAAGACAACATACATCTGTTATAACACTCCTTATTATATATGTGTGTTTTGTAGCTAGAGATATCCCATTTTTATTCATTTTGTTTACTCACTCTTAAATGTACGATACTAAGTGAGACTATGCTAAGCATTCTTTCTCGAAATTTTAAATGATACATTTTATTTGCTACGCGATACCAACTTCTGAAATTAATCAATGAAAAGTTTTTAAAAACTTTCAACCTATGTTTTCATAATTTACAGTATTCACTACTAGAAAAATGACTTTCTACATTTGTTTTTTTGGACTTTCAACATCGATTTTTAATCGATATTGAAATCATCAATGTTGAAAGTATCAACGTTAACATCGATTTTTGAAAATTGATGTTAACATAACTACACAACATTAGTCTTAAAGAAAAATGATGTCGCGTAATAAGAAATTAACGAAAAAAATATAAAATATGTAAAATCAACATCGGTTTTTATAAAAACCGATGTTGAATTATGAAAAACAACATCGATTTTATAAAAACCGATGTTGAAAGTTGAATAACAACATCGATTCTAAAAAAATGATGTAGAGAGTCCCATTATAACATCGATTTTTGGTCAAAACCGATGTTGTAAAGACCCTTTCATTGCTTTGAGACCAACCGATGTTGTAAAGGCACTTTCATTGGTTTGAGACCAACCGATGTTGTTTTTTGCAAATTTTAGTATTTTATCTATTTTTACAATGATCCAACTAGAACTAAATTATAAAAAAATATATTAATTTTAAATTCAAATATTTAATAATATTATTTTCATTATAATATCACATTACTTATAATCTCATAATATTAATCTAGAAACAAATTGAAAAACAAGCAACTGATTCCAAAATCTTATTCCATGAAGGTTTACATAAGTCACACTTTATAAGTTCCAAATTCTGGGTTTAAGCTTTTTTGCCATGCTGTTCTTGATAAAAAGAAGTTTTTGAATTCAATTAAAGGCTGCCACAACAACAAAAAATGAGACACCTTTCAATTAAAAGTGCCTAGAGTTTAACACAGATATAACCAACTGAAGCATATATGATAATGGGAAAAATTTTAAGGTGATGCAGAAAACAGATAATTGAAAAGGGAAATGCATAAAGAGAATAAAAAAGGAAGTCAGACTTCTCAGCCTCAGATATTTATTAAAACAAAAAGGGAAATGCATTCTCAATTTTGGAAAAGCTTTTCTCCAAACCAACAAAAGGGATGGAGAGGAAATAAAAACAACTTTTGAATTCAGTTAAAGGGTGCCACAACAAAAAATGAGACCCATTCAATCAAAAGCACTTTTAGTTCAACACACATATAACCAACTGAAAAGCACATAATAGTGGGAAAAAAATTAATTGGTGCAGAAAACATATATTGGGTACTTTATAAACACTAACCAAGCCATATACACAGGAATAGACAGTAACACAGAATCAGGAGTGGCCCATGATGGTAACACAACAATAGTAAACTGAGGTCGTTTTCCATTTGGAACTCTTTGGTCATGATTTTCAACACAAATGGCCCACATTCCTCTTTGTTATGAGCATTTTTGTTACTTGTGATCATCACTTTTCTGACTACTCCGTGGTGCTGTTCTGTTTTCCACTAGCTTGGTATTTTGATTTCATTTTTCATTTACTGAAGGGTGTTTATAATTTTTGTGTCATGTGACATATCATACCCCTATTAATCTTTCTCCATAGTCCATGGCATTAGAGGAACTTAAAATTGTATAAAAAAAATGAAATCTAGTTTGAAAAATCTAATTTTTGTGTCATGTGACATATCATACCCCTATTAACTGTTTAGTTGCATAGTTGGACAGAACTCTAGTTCAAATCAGTATTGAATATTGGGTCTAAGGACCCTGTTCATATTGTATCTATTTATGGATTGGGTGATATAGGTAAGACAATACTTGTACAAGTTCTATAAAGAACTGTTTTTAATCAACCTAGGGGTGTCAATTTTCTTGCATAAAGCTTGCACCTAGAAGTTTTATGCCACTGCTGATTTTCATTTTCTTAAACTTTACCAAATGTCTTCCCTAAAAGTCGTGCAACATAACAGTCCTTGTTGTTTATCCTTTAAAATATCTAAGTCCTAAGTGATTCAAAGGTATTTTGGGTTAGTGCCTTGGTCATTATATATATGTTAACAGGTTTTAAAAATGCTACAAGCTAGACTATTTTTCTTTTTTCTATTAAGATGCTAGGTTCCTATCATCCTTCCATGTTGGGCAGGAATTTTAGTGATGCTAATGGTTGACATATGATCATCACTCAATAAAATAGCTTTATTTCAATTTTCCAAATTTAGTTTTTAATTAGTGAGTATTTTATCAATCTTGAATTGGTATGATTTAGCTAATTAATGTTTACGTTAATATAGATAGCAATTTGTCTTATACTAGCTTCGTGTGTTGATAAGCTTATTATATGATATGTATTTAAATAAAATCTCTATTTATTCATGGTCTAATTCAATTTTTATATGATATGTATTTAAAAGAAATTATTTTATAAAAAAAAACTAATAATACTTATTATATATGAAGTAAAGTTTAATGAGATCTTTGTTATGTAAAAGTTTCAATGCTTATTTGTATCTCTTTACACATATTTATAAATATTAATAATTAAGATCTTGCTTATTTAATGCCATAGACACAAAATATCTATGATAAAATTCATTCTAAAAAAAATAATGTAGTTCATTGCAAAGAGTAAGTTCTTGTCTATTACTATTGCCATTTGTGACTTTAAATACAATATATCTTTTATAAAGGCTTACTGAAACATTTTGATGAATGCATTATTTTTTTGTATCTTTTATTTTTGTCATGTCATATGCATGAAATTAATGTCAACGGATACTTCCCGTGGCCACCCCAAGATTATTGGCCCAATTGCAATTTTCGCTCTACTATTGACATTATATCAAATTTCACCCAGCCTATCCAAATTGGCTATCAAAGCTAGCAATTAATTACTATTTATATATATATATATATATATATATATATATATATGATATTTAGACAACCTCAATGCACTAAAACCAAACCAACAGGAATAGACAGTAACACAACAATAGACATCACAATAAAACTTCACACAAGCCATATACACAGACAACCTCAACGAACTAAAATCAAACCAACAAGATGATCTTACCAGAATCAGGAGTGGCCCATGATGGTGTAAGGCCTCTAGCTTTCTTATCCGCGCCAGCCTTCTCGTCATCTGCTTGGAATTTGAAGTATCTGTGCAAGTTTCTTTGTTGTTGTTGGTATTTGTGTTTGTTGTGTTACTCTTGGTGATTTTGGATTCTCCATCATCAGCGCCAACTTTAATCCTCCCGTCTTTGTTATCAGTTTCTGCAACAACCTAAACAAAAAATTCACGTTAGTTTAGCCAATTCTAACCAAACAAACACAACATGTTCTCTTTTTTATTTCTCTATTTAAAATTGCGCACACACCTTAGGATTGTGAGAGGCTTGTCAGGTTTCCTCTTCTTGAAACCGTCTTTCCCAACAGAGGAGTCAGTGGGTTTGGGCTTGGGCTCGTGATTGGGCTTGGCATGGTGCAGACAAAGATTGATGGATTCTGAAATTATAACTATAGCATAGCATTCATTTAGAAAAACAACAAGTTCAGAAAGCCATACTCACATTTCGTCGAACACTTGGAACGCACCATCGTTCACCCCGAATTCTGGGTGGTCCTCAGTGTGTGCGTGAGCGCCGCCATCGTCGTCTATGGTCTCAAATCCAGTTCCGAACACGGACCCGTCACGTGACGCGAAACGGAGGAAGAAGGCAGCATCAACGGCAAGAGGACCAGAGCAATCCGAAATGGAAATCCCAAGC
>QARZ01040311.1:5686-39547 GCA_013407115.1 Glycine latifolia | reverse complement strand
GTGCTATTTTGAGATCTTTTTCAGATGGCTCCCAAGAAGTTGTCAACCAAAAGAGCCAAGCATGCAGGAGAAGGGTCCAACACCATTATTCCTGCAGATTTTATATTTGATGCACAGAGGTTCCGTACTGAGGATCACCAAAAGCGGTTTGAAGTCATCAAGAATTGGTCATTCCTCAAAGAATGGAGAGTTCAGCTGATGGATGGTGAATATCCAGAATTCACCATGGAGATTGATAGGAGAAGATGGAGGCTTCTTGCAACACCAATGCAGAAATTTGATCCGGCAATAGTATTGGAATTTTATGCCAATGCTTGGCCAACTGAAGAAGGTGTTCTTGATCAACAGTCCCTAGTGCAGGCCAGTGGATTCCTATTAGACTTTTGGCAAGCGTACCAATTTGTCATTGTAAGTTACAAAATTTATAAAAGTTCGTCTCCACAGGGACTTGTGCTACTCAGTTTTTCCAAATAAAACTTAACAGTTTAATAGTTATGTATAATGAGTATGGTCGAAGTTTTGATGGTTTTACAGAAATAAAGAAACATTACGAAAGATTACGAAAGCTAATAAAATGATTTTAATTAATTCAAAGAAAACGTAGGATTGAATTTCATCATTCATACCTTGGTATCCAATTAATATTACCATGTATAAATCATTTTCTATTATTATTGATGCACATATTAATTTACCTCGAATCGATCCCTCGCAATCGAGTTCTAAGGATATTTACCGAATATCGATCCCTCGCATATGAAGTAAATAACCCAGCATTACAATCATAATCACGTGCTATTTGGAATCTAAACGTTATGCTCTATTCCTAGCAACGTTACGTAAAGAGTAAAATTATTCAGTTCAAATTCTAAGAGTACTTCCCAGTTAAACTTAGAATCCAATTACATGAAACTAGTGATCAAGTAGAATCAAGCATTAAGAACGGAATAAAATTACAAATAAAAATAGAAAAGACTTATCCATAAATAAATATTAAAAGAGACACTTAAAAGTAGAAGATTACATCCAATCCTTAAGAGAAACTAACCAAGCATGGAGAGAACCTCCTTAAGAGAAGAATTGATGAAGGGCCCCATCACCGCTTCTTTCCGGCAGAGTCTCCATACTAAATCTCACTTCTCTCACTTTCCTAACCTACCTAATACTAATATTTAAGAGCCTAAGGCTTGAGAACAAGCCAAGAAGCAAGGGAGGAGGAGAAAATGGATGTAAGAAGTGTAAGGGATGATTTTTCCTAAAGGGGTGCATGGCTATTTATAGAGGGCTGGCTGCTCGAGTTCGCTTGCCCAAGTGAGTGTTTTTGCCTTTGTTTGCTCGCTTGGGCGAGCTTAAAACCCACTTGGAGGCCCACTTGCAGAAGCCACTCGCTTGGGCGACCAATTTGCACTGAGGACACTCGCTTGGGCGAGTTAAAAGATGGTTCTGGAGAATGCTTTTGGGCCTTGATGGATTTTGGGCCTGTTTTGCTATAACACCTCCCATGTTTGCTATGTAAGCCCTTCTTGCTTGATTTGCTTATTCGGAAGCCTCGGAAATCCACGGAATCTATCAAAATACAAAGCATGGTTGGATTAATCTTCCAAAATATAAAAACTACATTCATACAAGTAATAAATATAATTTAACTAGGTTTAGGGCAAGTTTATAAGCAAAGTTATTGAAATCAAAAGATAAGTGCTTACATTTGAAACCTGAATTTAACTGAATTAGGGCACTTATCACTCCTTATGATCCAGATGCAATTAATCAATTAATAGGGAATCCACTCATCTTGGAAGAAGGTCAAAACTGTGAATATATTAGTAGGAGGAACATCATTTTCGGGTTTGATGAACAAGCTGTCACCCAACTTCTTTGTGCCCCTGGTTGTGACTTTGCCCGCAATATTGCAGGGTGCAGGGTGAGATTAATGAGAACTAACATGACAACACTCACTCAAATTTGGATGACCTTTCTCCTCAACAACCTGCTTCCAAGTGATCATAATTCTTACTTGACTATGCCCAAATGTCAGCTTGTTTTCAATTGCATAGAACAACTCAGTATTCATGTAGCACAATTAATATCAAATGCCATTCATCAATTTGTCATCACAGAGCCTCCCCGACATCCATTGAACCCAGAAAAAGCTAACAGAGCACTTGGATTTCCTACTTTAATAGCTGCTTTATGCCAATTTTATAGAGTGCAGGTACTACCTTCCAAGTCGATCTGACCTCTAATCAACCAGGCATTCATTGAAAAATACTGCCTAGCTAGACAGGTGGAGCAGCAGCAGCCACAAGAGCCACCATCCTTGGTGTCCATTTCAGCTCATCTTCAGAGGATGGAACTCCATACTTACATGCAGCATATGGCTGACCAGCAGGCTGCCAACTACAGGGGTTAGATGTAGTTAAATGAAAGCTTCTACAACTATACACTGCATTAGCATAGACAGGATCCGAACCCCTTTCCATGGCCCACTCCCGACCAGTTTAGAGCTCAAATTGCTTGGCCTGGGGACAGACCCATTTTTCAGGAGGAGATAGAAGGCCATAGGGCCGCCCAGGATCTTGTGGCTGATGAAGGCCCTGCAGCTGATCAGGAAGCTGTTGATGGAGAAGAAGCAGCTAATGAGGGTGGTGATGATCAGATGCATAATTTGGCAGATTGTCTCGTTGATCTCCAAAATCAGTGACATTTTTTACGATTCCTTTACCTCTTTATTTATTTCTTTCTTGACTACCTTAATTATCTGACTATGTTATTATCACTTTTCTTTACTATTCTGTTTGAACTATTTCATTTTGTGAGTATGTTAGACTAATGATCCATTGTGCGCATTTATGTTCTTTTTTTGGGAATTGTGCACTTTGATAGGGAACATAGAAGGTTTCTTTATGTGTTTCTTTTTGAAACTACACCTTTTTGAGTAAATTTTTTGTTTTTACTAATATAATTGTAGAATAGGTATAACTTTTTTGGGACTTAAAAGAAAATTTTTCTTGAATATAACGTGTTTTGAAAAGAATCAACAGATAATGTTCTTGAAATTTAATTTTTTTTGAATCAAAACACAACAAATGATTTTTTAAGGAAACTTTGAGAATAGAAAAACAAAGGAATAATTTTCCAAAATACCGAATGAAGGCAGATGTTTTTATATGGAATTGATAAATAACATCTTTTGAAACATTGATTTGATTTGAACATGAAAACAGACCTTAAGCTTAGTGAGTGTGTGCAACCACATAAATTATATTGAGTGTCTGCAGTGATATGATTTATAATTGATTTTGCATGAATTTCTAATTGTCATAACATATGATGAATGGATATGATTTAGGCCTTCTTTCTTTTTGAACATCCTTTTAAGCCACTAGCCAAAAAGCTATCCCAACATAAATATAATGATTTACCATTTGCAAACCCTTTTGAGCCAAACACTTGATATTTTGTTGGAACCCTAACCTAGGATAAGAATTCCTTACCTGACCTTAGGTTAGGAGAGCTAAAAGGGAAAATATTTTGTTGATGGAAACTTTTTGGGTAGCTCATGCGATGAAATAGACTTTTAAATGTGGTTATATACTATTCATGTTATAAGTAAAAGAAAAAGAAAGAAAGAAAAAGAAAAGAAAAATAAAAAGGAAACAAATTCCTTGTATTTTAAAGTATTGTACAAAGTTTTTGGGTGAAATGGAAAAATTGATATCTTGGAAGAAAAAGGAAGAAATAGGAAGTAATAATAGCTTATTTTATCTTTGTTTGCTTTCCTACTCTTGAGGTCTTTTTGAATATCCAGAAAAAACCAAGATTCTTTTCTAAGCCAGGCCTAACCACAAAGCCCTAATGATTCATCATAAGTATGTACTTTGATTTGATGGGAAATGAATTGCAAAATTAATCTATAAGTTATCAGTGTTGGAATTGAGAATAAACACTCACATGTGAGAATTAAACACCTTCAAGATATTTTCCTCTGTTTGAATCAAGCACATGTTTCCTCTGATGTTCTTTAGAAATCAAATGTGAATTGATCTTAATCTCATTTGGTTTTGTGAATTCCATCTTTTGTTTCAAATTCTCAAGGTTGACTATTTAAAAATATGTTCTGATCACTCTGGAACGTTGATTCTTTACAAAACATATTCATATAAAAAGTATTTTCTATATTTTAATTATACTTTTATTTTTTGTACTGTTATTTTACTTTGCTTGAGGACAAGCAAGATTCTAGGTTAGGGGGAGTGATAAGTACCCTATTTTACTTAAATCCAAGCTTATAATGTTGGCACTTATCTTTTGATTCAGTTAAATTTTTTACAAACTTGCCTTAAAACCTAGATAAATAGTCTTTAGTACTTAAAAAAATGTTGTTTCTTAAATTTTGGAAGATTAATCCAATCATGTTTTGTATTTTGATAAGTTCCGAGGCTTCCGAAAAAGCAAAGCAAGCAAAAAGGGTTTAACAAGCAAACTCGGGAGGTGTTACAAGCAAAACAGGCCCACAATTCATCTAGGCCTAGAAGGATTCTTCAAGGTTAAGCTTTTAACTCGCCCAAGTGAGTGAATCATGCATAAACTGGTCGCCCAGGTGAGTGAAACAAGGCCAAATGGCTTGCCTGGGCGAGTGGCATCAGCAAGTGGGCATTAAGCTCGCCTAGGCGAGCAAACACAGGCAAAAACACTCTCCTAGGCGAGTGAACTCGAGCAGACAGCCCCCTATAAATAGCCATGCACCCCAAGGAGAAAAGTCCATCCATGAAATCCATTTTTCTTCATTTCTTCCTTCTTATCTTAGCCTTAAGCTCTTCAAATATTGTTAGTAGGTAGCTTAGGAGAGTGAGAGAGGTGAGGATTAGTATGGAAACTCTGGCAGAAAGAAGCAGTGATGGTTCCTTTCATCTATTCTTCTCTTAAGGAGGTTCTCTCCATGCTTGGCTAGCTTCTCTTAAGGATTAGATGTAATCTTCTTACCCTTAAGTATCTCTTTTAATATTTATTTATGCATAAGTCTTTTCTATTTATTATTGGTAATTTCATTTTGTACTTAATGCTTGATTCTACTTGATAACTAGTTTCATGAAATAAGGTTCTAAGTTTAACTGGAAAGTACTCTTAAAACTTGAACTGAATAATTTTACTCTTTACGTTACGTTGCTAGGAATAAAGCATAACGTTTAGATTGCAAATAGCACACGATTATGATTGTAATGCTGGGGTATTTATTTCATATGCGAGGGATCGATATTTGATAAATATTCTTAGGATTCTCAAATGCGAGGGATCGATTTGAGGTGATTTTATGTGTACATCAATAATAAAAGAAAATAATTTATGCATGGTAATATTAATTAAGTACTAAGGGTATGAATGATGAAATCCAATCCTACGGTTTTCCTGAATTAATTAAAATTGTTTTATTAGCTTCCGTAATTTTTCGCACTAAATTTATTATTTCCACTTCTTCTTTAAATTTTTTAATTTCTGTTAATCCATAACTACATGAAACTCCGTTCACACTCGTTGTACATAACTATTAAACTATTAAGTTTTATTTGGATTAACTGAGTAACTCAAGTCCCAGTGGAGACAAAATTTTATAAATTTTGTAACTTACAACGATAATTGGTATGCTTGCCAATAGTCTAAACAAGTTTCTGGCGCCGTTGTCGGGGATTTGAGTTGTTTACTCAGTTCTTTTAGATTTAATTTTTCAGTTTAGTAGGACTTTTTCTTATTTTCGTTATTTACTTTATTTTTGATTTTTGTATATAAATTTTATTTTATTTTAACCTCAATGCTTACGGGATATTGTAGTTTGCTCTTTTTCCTTTATGCGAGGTAAGTTTTCTGCAGATAAACCTTTGTTTGATCCAGAAATCACCAAAACAGAAAGGAAAAATAGGAAGAAAAAGAAACTAAAAGCCAATAAGCCACCCAGGGAAACTTCGTCTATTGATCCTCCTTCATCAGAAAAGCCACTTGTGCGTGATAATATGGCTGATAGAGGGGAAGATGAAAATAGACCACCAAGGGGGACTCTTAGTGACTATGCTTACCAACAAGGACCAAAGCATTACAACAGCATAGTCATCCCTCCTTTCAACAATAAAGTTGTGGAGCTGAAGCCAGAATTACTCAGTCTAATTAGTTCACATCCCTTTGCAGGGATGGACCATGAGGATCCATACACTCACTTGTCCACATTCATGGTGTTATGCAGTACAATGGGAGCTTCTGACGAAGATGCTGAAGCTGTTTACCTTAGAGCTTTTCCATTTTCTTTGACAAGTAAAGCAAAGACATGGCTTCAATCCCAACCAAACAAAAGCTTGAGCTCATGGGAAGAAGTGGAGGAAAAATTTATTACTAGATTCTTTCCTCCATCAAGATTCATAAGCGCAAAATCAGCCATTGCAACTTTTTCCCAAGGAGCAGATGAACCTCTCTGTGAGACATGGGAGAAATTCAACTCTTTATTGCGGAGGTGCCCAAACCGCAATTTTGATGATGCTACACAATTACATATTTTCTACAGTGGTTTGAGACATCAAACAAAGATGATTCTTGATGCCCCAGTCGGAGGAACTATGATGTCAAAAAGCCTGGAGGAAGCAATAGTAATCATTGACTCCATAGCAGCCAGTTATTACTAGTCCCACCATGATAGATCTCCAATTCAGAGGAAAGGTGTAATGGAGCTGGATACGCAAAATGCCATTCTAGCTCAAAATAAATTGTTAACTCAACAATTGGAGGCCATAACCAAACAAATAGGCCAACTTCCTCAACAAATTCAGCATGGAGGATCACAGAAAACACACACAGCTCATCAAGTTCAACAAATTTTATGATGTGATTTCTGTTGTGGAGAACATCAAAATGGCCATTGTCCAACACCTGTTGATTGTCAACCAGAAGAGGAGGCTCATTATTTGCAAAATCAGACCAGACCTCAGCAGAATTATCAAGGAAATTATCAAGGTTATTGAAGAGGTCCAGGTTCAAATCAACTTTATGGTTGGAGACAAAATAATAATGCATATACTGCTCCCACTAATCCTCATTTTGCAGGTCCAAGTTTAAATCAACCTTATGGTTGGAGACAAAATAATAATGTATATATTGCTCCCACTAATCCACAGGCCAAACCAATAGCACAAAAGAAGTGGAACATGGGAAAAGAACAGCAAAAGGCAGTCAAAGAAGAAGTAGACAAACTGATCAAAGCCAACTTTATCAAAGAAGTCAGGTATTTTACCTGGGTCGCCAACGTTGTCATGGTCAAAAAAGCTAGTGGTATGTGGTGCATGTGCACAGACTTTACAGACCTCAACAAGGCATGCACTAAGGACGCATATCCATTACCCAACATCAATAGACTGGTTGACGGGGCGTCCGGGTTTCACATCTTAAGTTTCCTAGATTCATATTCCGGTTACAATCAGATCAGAATGCACACCCCAGACGAAGAAAAGACCGCTTTCATCACTAAAGATGCCAACTACTGTTACAGGGTCATGCCCTTTGGTCTCCAAAATGCAGGAGCTACATACCAACGACTGATGGACTGCATCTTCAGAAAGCAGATTGGATGAAACGTCGAGGTCTATGTGGATGACATGGTCGTCAAGTCCCAGAGTGTAGCCTAACATGTAGCGGAGCTCGAAGAGGTTTGAAAGTATAACATGCGTCTCAACCCCGAGAAGTGCACATTTGGGGTAGGCGGCCAACCCGGACAAATGTTCAGCCATATTACAGATGCATAGCTCGGCTAATGTTAATGAAGTTCAGAAGTTGAAAGGAAGATTAGCCGCATTATCCAAATTCCTTTTGAAACTCGCTGAGAAAGCAAAGCCCTTTTACAAAATGCTCACTAAGATAGCACCATTCCTTTTGGATGACACCTGCGAGCAGGCTTCGAGGCATTCAAAAAGACAATTACTGCACCACCTGTCTTGCGTCGACCTCGATAAGGGACACCATTGCTCTTATACCTCTCAGTGGCAGACGAAGCCATCAATTTGGCACTCGTCCAAGAAGAATGGAAGCACCAGCTCCCTATATACTTCACTAGCCACATGCTTCATGATGCAGAGAAGCGCTATCAAATGATCAAGAAGATAGCCTTGGCATTAATCACCTCCACCAGATGCCTTAGGCCTTATTTCAAAAGTCACCAAGTGATAGTTAGAACTAACTATCCCATCAAACAGGTACTGCGGAAACCAGAATTGGCAGGCCGGATGGTGGCATGGTCAGTCAAATTGTCAAAATTTGACATTCGATATGAGCAACGTGGTCCTATGAAGGCATAGTTCATGGCGGACTTCCTAGCAGAATTTGCCGAGAAGGATAAGTCAATCCCAGACTGGTGGAACCTTTACGTGGACGGAGCATCCAATGTACAAGGAAGCGGATTTGGCATTATACTTGAAGGACCCGGCAACATCTCGTTGGAATAAGCTCTCAAGCTTAACTTCAAGGCCTCTAATAACCAAGCCAAGTACGAAGCCCTTATAGCAGGACTCGAACTCGCAAAATAAGTCGGGGCTCAGCGTCTGAGATGCTACTCTGACTCACAGCTCGTCTAGGGACAGATAGCAGACAAGTATCAAACCAAGGAAGCCATACTTCTCTAGTATTACCATCTGGCCAAAACACTTATCGACAACTTCGAGTGTTTTGAGATGTATCACATACCTCGAGAGAGTAGCACCAGGGCTGACTTGTTGTCCAAGCTGGCCAGTACCAAAAAGACCAGGCTCCTCAAAACAATTATCCAAGAAACACTTCAGAAACCCACCATTGACACCCCAACGGTAATTATAATGACCCTGCGATAATCCGGGTTATTATGACCGGGTTGTCACTTTAAGGGGGTGCATTTTGGAACTCGGACAATAGGGGGTGTGGATAGCATATCTTCAAAACCGAGTTTGTGTGACCAGGTGTACTCAAGGGGAGGGTGTGAACTGGAGCTCAGATAAAAGGGGGGTGTAGATAGCACCTTCTTAAAATCCGAGATAATGGTATATAGCAGTATTAGAGGAAGACCAGGTTAGTACATGACCGGGTTTTTGCCACGTAAGTGGTGTATATACATAGCACTTTTGGGGAAAAGTGCTGATGTATAGAAAAGAACCCGGACAAGGAAGGAAAGAGCAACCGGGTAGCGAACTCGGTTGAGCTCGTATATTTCTTTTCCTAGAGGGACTGGGTTGTGGTCTCGGTAGAGCTTGTGTATTCCTTTTCTTTGGGTACTCAGTTGTAATATCAGATGAGCTTGGATGTGTTACCGAGTTGTGATCTTGGAAGAGCTCGTATGTGGGTGACTTGTAAGAGCTACCAAGTAGAGAGACCGGAAGAGTTCGTAACCCCTTTTGGTAGAGTTACCGAGTTAGGAACCCGGACGTGGTTGAAAGGAACCTTGGACTTGTGAAGTACCAAGGTAAGAATTCGGATTAGGTCGGCTGAGGTCGGAGGGGGGTGGAACCTTGAACGTACTATAGTACCAAGGACGGGTTCTTATGCAATCGATTACATAAGCATTCGTAATCGATTAAAATAGTATGTACTAGCTGTATAGGCCGGACTTAGCCTTGTGATTGGAATGAGTGCTCAGAAACCTAGGGTATGGTAGTGAAGTTGCGCTCAATATATATATAAATCCAACCCGGAGTGTCACTAGGGTTTAGAGAACTCGGGTAGTCACACGTAACCTGTGTATGAGGTATAATAAATTGACTTGCCAAACAGTAGACCCAACCCGACAATCAAATATCTCTACATATTGACTTTACACAAGTGACACGTGTTGGCTCTTTGCTGGTTGTTTTGACACGGGAAGATCCTCATAGTACGATCTAACACGTGTCAATTTTCAGGATATTTAAGATATGCATGAGTGAGATATTTCAGTAGAAACTTTATTTTCACCGTCTTTGCTAAAACATTTTCTCTCTCTTATTCCATACTTCCTCCATTGTTAAAGTGAGAAAAGCTTCCTAGATAACCTTTCCTTAACCTAAAAGCTTCACATCCAACGTGAGGATTTAAGAGAATCATCTTACAAACTATTTTCCAACCTTTGTTAGTGGTGAAAATCATCAGGTGAGGAGATCATTTCTCCAAAGGAAAGTTTAAAGTTTCAACCTTTAAGGAGTAGAAGGCATGATAAGGACGTCTAAGCTTCGAGAAGCTGTCCTCTAGCCTTCCTTGTTGTTTTTAAGGTAAGATATGTAATTTTCACCGTATCTTTGAGTTTGGTTTTAAGAGGAAAAATGACTCATATGAGTTAGGGTTGGTTTTGGGTGGTCTTTCTTTGGAAAATTATGCTTAGGAGGTTGTTGTGATGAAGGTTCAACCTTGAAAGCTAACTTTTCTGGATTTTGGGTATTTTGTTATGCCCAGATAGATCTTTATGGGGTTTACAAGTCACTGGTTGGTGGTATATGGTTGAGATCTGGAAAAGAACTGGGTTCTTTTCATGAAACAGTTGAGAACCGTTCTTGATATCTTTCTTGCCTAGTGTAGGGCTTGATAAAGAAGATATCGGTGGTGCTAAACACGCAGCTAAGAGGATAGGTGCTGGAATCAGAGAAGGTAAGCTCTCTATTCTTGGGAGTTGGTTCTCTTGATTGTGTTCCACCATACTCCTAGGGAGTTATGATTATTGTATGACGCAATGCGTGTATTTAAATTGTGTGTAACTGCTTTTTGATTGAAACATAGATGTAAATGATTTGCACTCTGATGTTTGTATTATGATTGAGGAAGTCCTCTGGCTAGGGAAGTGGACTATATACGAGAGTGTAAGACTTATCCGGGATGAACTTCTCGAGAATTCATATACGTCTGAGTGCATGAGATGTGCACGGTTGATATACATTTGTGTATGAGATGTGTACTGGTAAACTTGTATATCAAGATATATACATTTGTGCATGAGATGTGCACTGGTGAACTTATATATCTGTGCTGGAATGGCATGTGGGTGTGATTATATACATGTGATGTTTATGAAAGGCCAGGATGGCTATGTTTTATTAAAAGGCCGGGATGGTGTTGCGAACTCGGCAAGTGTACAGTTCATTTCAAGTAAAAAAGTGAGTAAGTAAAGTATCGTGTGCAATTTTTTAAACATTTCTAAGAACCTGGCAAACTGTTGCTTTTGTGCTTGTTGCTTGCTTTTCACTGGATAAGGAGGCTTCTCAAAGAAGGAGAAATCCATTGGCTTCTTAGGAGGTGTAGAATTTTTCTCTTGCTTACTTGTAGATGCTTCTATATCATGTGTTGCATCCTTTGTGGTGTTTTCTTCTTCAGCTCCCTTTTGAATCATTGTTGGATTATCTGGAGGTGTAAGTACCTTTCCACTTCTAGTGGTTATTGCTTTCGTATGCTCCCTAGGATTCACAATGGTGTCACTTGGAAACTGTCCTTGAGACCTTTCAGCAAATTGTTTTGCCAATTGCCTAATTTCACTCTCAGGATTTCTAATTGAGGCATCTTGGTTTTTATGATGAGCTCTAGTCTCATTTATGAAGGCATTAATGGCCTGGATGTGCTCATTAGTTGTCTTGGACAGCTGCAACATAGCTTTTTCCAGCTCCGATGGTTCCTTGGGTGGAATAGGTGAAGGCTGCAAATAATTGTTAGATTTATAATCTAAACCACCACCTTGGATTCTCCTTTGGAAATTATTCCCCATGGCATTGTTTTGATTTCTCTGGAAATTTTGTTGAGGCCTTTGATCGTACCACATGCCATTCACCTGCACAAGGTCAGCTCCTACTACTATAGGACATTCATTAGATTCATGCTCACCTTGGCAATACTTACATGTGGTAGGTGGCATTCTGCTGGATGAGACTTGGGCTGCTGAGACTTGTAGATTCATGCTCATTAGATTCATACTGTGGACACCTCTGAATTAGCTCTTGAAATCTATTCCATGCTGCACACAAAGTTTCCCTCTCATATTGAGTGAAATTGGTAATCTCATTCACCAACCTATTATATTTATCCATTGAAAAGTATTGGGCGAAAAACTTTGCAACTAGTTCTTCCCAAGTGGTTATACTATTTGAGGTCTGTCTATCTAACCATCTAAGTGCTTTTCCTTTCACAGCAAAAGGAAACAACCTCAATCTTATAGCATCATCTGACACTCTTTTGTGTTTAATGGTATCACAGATTCTCAAAAATCTGTCAATAAAATCATAGGGATCTTCATTATCTTCCCCTCCAAACTGACTGCGTTCCACCAATGTAATCAATGAAGGATGAATATCAAAGTGATTTGCTTCTGTTGGTGGTCTCACAATACTAGAGTTTGGTCTAGTGAACAATGGAGCCAGAATATCCTCCATTAGTTCATCTTCTGGTCTTGGCTGATTATTTCCTCGGTCAGCCATGTTTGATTCAGAGATTGAATCATAATCAAAATTTTCTGCTTCTCTTTCTCTTTCTCTTGCTAGTCTCCTGTTTCTTCTAATTGTTCTTTCTATTTCAGGGTCGTACTGTAGATGGTCAGGATTAACTATACCTCACATAAACTAAGAAAAGTAGTTTAGTAATAAAAGAAATTCCAATCTCAAGATATAAAGTTAATATAAAATTGGCTATTGCAATCCCCGGCAACGGCGCCAAAAAACTTGTTGCGAACTCGGCAAGTGTACCGTTCGTTTCAAGTAATAAAGTGAGTAAGTAAAGTATCGTCTCCACAGGGATTGAATGCAATCTTATGTCAACTTAATGTCTTAGAATTGGAAGACAAATAATGAGTTGAGAGAGTTTGTTGAATTGTATTTAAGTAGCGTAAATGAAATGACAGAAATTTAACAAGAATGTAAGCGAATGTTGATTGGATTTTACTGTAGTAATGAGAGATGATTGTAGTTAAGCGCAATCCCCTATGATTCCTTCCTTCTATGCTTCGATTGATTATTAACTTGAATTACTTCTAATTACTCAGTTGATGTATTATCCTATGAGTAGCTAAATCCTAATCCCATAGTAATTTAACCCTTTGGTGAAATTAAAAGCCCTAATCCCTTAGTGATTCCTTTTCAAACCAAGCATTAAGCAACACATCCTGAATTTAGTGCAACTACACATCCCTATCCCTAGGCAATGTATAAATTGTTGTTTTACTCAATTCAGAAACTAGAATCCCAATATCCCTATTTTGAATCCTAACCCTAAACCTCTTAATAGAATGGCCAGTCCTAATTAAGAATAAAGCAATGAAGAACAGAATAAAACAAAGCAATTATGATAACTCTTATTAAACCAATCAAGACATAGAGGCATTCTCATAGGTTCATGGCTCAACCACAATACAGAATTTAGCCAAGCATACTCAGAATTGATATTATGTCCATGACTAACATTTTCCTAGAGAGAAATTACCAGAAGAAAAGAAAGGATTACACAGAGTTATATTTCTGCAATTCCTCAATGCTTCCAATCTTCTCCCAAGGTCTTCAATGGCTTCCCTACAGTAATGCTTCCAATGGTTTGTCAAAAAGCTTCCCTCTTTGTGACCCAGAGGTCTCCTTTTATGCCCAAAAACGTCCTAGGTCTAATTCCAGTAATGAGGAACTGTTCCCCCCACTGAATCAATTTCAAATCTTTTAAATTAGGAAACAACGAGCTCGTGGCGCGAATTGCGTGGGTTGTTGGAGTTAAATGGGATGCTCTAGAATTCTGGCACTAATAGCATGGATGCCCACGCTGATCGCGTGGGTCATTCGAATTGAATGCTTGAGTTTTGATAGAATGACGCGACTCGCGTGGGTGGCCACGCTAACAGCGTGACTTGTTCGAGTTGAGGGTTAGCCTTTGGTAGTCCCACGCTACTCGCGTGGTTGGCCACGCTAATAGCGTGGCTTGTTCGAGTTGGAAGTCTGCGTTTCAGCATCTGGCGCGGCTCGCGTGGTGGTTGGCGCTACTCACGTGGGCTCTTCCAACTGAATTTGTTAATCTTGACACTTCCACGCTGATCGCGTGAGCTCCCACGCTGATCGCGTGGATTGTTCGAGAGCACTGGCTTGCTCTTTCTGCTTATTTTCCTCTCTTGTTGGTTCCTAAATGATAAAATAACTAAGAAATTAAATTAATATGCAATTAATTAATAATTCCCCAATTCCTAATCTAATTTACTAAATCTTAAACAACTTATTAATTAATTAATCCTAAAAACTACTATATGCTAGGAGCATATCAAATAATTTCCAGATTTATATATTGTTGTCCTCAGCAATAAACAGAGTTTCTATTTGGAAAGCAAGTTTCAACAATCAGGCATAATTTCACAACTAACACTCTTAGAAACACAATGCTTAAGTATAATCAATTTCAAATCAAGGTTTCAATAACACTTTCAATTCCATCAACTGCAAGAGTTTCACTTGAGTCTTCCTTACCAAGATGTGTGTATTTCACTCATCACTCAAGTGTCTAAGGTTTATTATACTCACTCAATCCAACACAGTTATAGCACTACCATAAGCTTGATCATATTCTTGAGTTCCTGAAAATAAGAAACATGAATGCATGCACAACTGATCAAAAGGTCTTTATAAGGTTATAACTTGGCCTGGCTTAAGGGTAGGAATATTTTGGATAGTGACTAAAATTGAGATTGGATTTTTGTTAGAATTAGCCAATTCCACTTAGCAGTACACTATTCTTTATTCTTTGATTTTTCCTCTACAGAACACTTGTGATAAAAAGGTAAGGTAGTAGAGAAATATATTTAGATCCACCAGCTGGTATTTTAGACTTGTTATTTCCCAACTGGATTCTTCACTAGATTTGGTTTTTGCTAGATCTGTTATGTTGGCATTTTCACTCTTATACCAAAATTGTCTTCTTGGGTAACTTTGTCTTTCCTCTTACCTTTCATTCCTTTCCTGTTCCCCCTTATTCCATGGTCTTGATTCTAATTCTTTCTTTTCCAATCTCAAGTAGGGTGGTCAAGGATTATGTTTCAAATTTCAGGTGTATGAATAAAAAGGTTTAGGCTCAAAAGAGGTGCCAATTGAGAATTGAGGGTTAGTCAATTTGGCCCTGGCTAAAAAGAATAAACTGCCTTGATCATATCAGAATAAACATGCATCCAGAGAAACAAATCAAGTTCTAGAGTACTTACCAAGGTGAGGCCTCTCTGAAAGAATTTTGTACTATATGGCTCAATCCTCACGGGTTATGGACTCAAGTTAGCCTCTGTTAACTTCATATCAAGTGTCATTTCAACTTCAACATGAATATTAATATACAAATAATCGTAATTCAATCATGCTTCATGCAAGCCATGCCATATTTCATCTCACTCAAGCTTCCTAACAGAATATCTAATGTATCACTGACTTCACAATTTTGCTTCTGAGATATATACAATAAGCTTCTAACACGTTATTCAAAAATTTAAATCCTTATAAATTTAAGCAAGATATATAAATTTTCTGTTAGACATCTTTTGTCTCTTGAATGTGATTCGTCAAATAAATACTACGTATACACCCATTCCCAGATTTAGAAAATTGTTGTCCCCAGCAACAACTAACAAGGATCGTGTGCTCACTCACGTAATTATTATTTGAAGAATCGCAACCAAAATGAAATATTGATTCAAACAGAAGACATTCTCATCAAATTATTCATGCATCAAATATCACAAATGTATCAAGTATATAAATGTGTACTGTAGTGATGTAAATGGAAAATGAAAACAAAACTAGGAAATCAAAAATAGTCAAAGCAAAAAGAATCCTGTGAATCACTCATCACCCTCTATCGTGATGTCCTCAGCAACCTGAGATGGACCAGGGTGGTCCGCTGCTGGCTCTACAGGGCTAGATGGGCCGGGAGGAGTTTGAGCTGTTGGTGGTGGTCTGGAATCCACAGGTGGCTGGGAAGAAAATGGAGCAGCTGGAGCACCAAAATGATACTGATAGGCTGAGAAATCGATGCTCCTCTCTCTGCATAGGTCCTCCATCAACCTGACCTGATACTCCAGCAGCGAGTCTGATGCTCCATCATAGCTCTCAACGAAGGCTAATGCTGGAAGTCATACTCTGGTAGAAATATAGGCTGTGTGGATTGCTGAGACATCGGAGACTGCGGTGGATCCTGCTGGGCAGGTGCATCTGGGCCAGGGGCTGGAGGAGACTGAGGTAAAGGTGCTCCACAAGGATTGTCGGCTGCTAGTTCCTCGGGAGAGAGCTTCGAAGCTCGAATCAGCTGCTCCTTTGCCGCGCTCTCCATCGCGTCTGTGTATGTCTTGAGGGTCATGACGGAGGCGGTCTGCAGGTCCATAAGCTCGTCGTGTGGGATCTGTACCCCAGCACGACGACAAAGATGAAGAATAAGGGAGGGGTGAGTGAGCCAGGACTTACTGCTAGCATCCTGAATAATGTGGAGAATCCTTTTAGAAAGGACATAGGAGATGTTAAGATTCTCCTCTCCACGTAATACATATAAAAGAGTCACTCGCTCTAGATTCACATCAGTCATGTTCGTAGAAGGGATGACTGTGTGGTTAGTAAACTGGTGCCAGAAAGCTGTGTCTCCGACTAGATCATGTTTTCTCAGCTTTTCTGGCAGATAGTCGAGGCCTGGCTTGGCCTTCCAAGCTGTGTATCGCCCCCGTGATCCCACAGCGGATCTGGTCAGCTTGCTGAGGCATCTCGTCCCTGTAGAGCTTCGTGATGACGTCTGGCTGCATGCTGAGGAAGGTGTGGCCGAACTCTGATAAGTGCCCTAATTAAGTTAAAATCATGTTTTAAATAAAGGCACTTATCCTTTGATTTCATAAGCTTTTATCATAAATTTACCCTAAACCTAGTTAAATAGCTCCTATTGCTTGTATACATGCCATTTGTCATATTTTGGAAGATTAATCCAACATATTTTGTATTCTGATAGATTCCGAGGATTTCCGGTGCTTCCAAAAATAAAAAGCAAGCAAATCTGGATGAAGAAAGCAAACAGGGAGGTGCAACTAGCAAAAGGCCCAACAAAACATTCCAGAAACTCCTTTAACTCGCCTGGGCGAGTGAATCCTTTGTAAAACACTCGCCTGGATGAGTGGATGCTGCAATTGGGCCTTCAAGTGGCCAAGTGGACGCTGCAAGTGGGCTATTAACTCGCCTGGGCGAGTAAAATGAACTAAAATGGCTCGCTTGGGTGACCAAACGCGTACAGATTCACCCCTATAAATACCCAAGCACCCCCAAGGCTCAAATCACTTCTTCAACTCCATTTTCTCTCCTCCTTGTTTCTTATAAGCTTTTTCTTAGTTTTTTGTAGTAAATATTAGTAGTAGGTAGATTAGGAAAGTGAGAGAAGTGAGATTTAGTGTGGAGACTATGCCGGAAAGAAGCGGTGATGGGGCCCTTCATCAATTCTTCTCTTAAGGAGGTTCTCTCCATGCTTGGTTAGTTTCTCTTATGGATTGGATGTAATCTTCTACTTTTAAGTATCTCTTTTAATATTTATTTATGAATTAATCTCTTCTATTCCTTCTTGGTAATTTTATTCCGTTCGTAATGCTTGAATCTACTTGATCACTAGTTTCATGAAATTGGATTCTAAGTTTAACTGGAAAGTACTATTAGAGTTTGAACTGAATAATTTTACTCATTACGTTACGATCGCTAGGAATAGGGCGTACCGTTTTGATTGCATAAAAGCACGCGATTATAATTCTTAATGCTGAGATATTTACTTTGTATGCGAGGGATCGATATTCAGTAAAAATCCTTAGAACTCGATTACGAGGGATCGATTCGAGGTTAACATAGTGTGCATCAATAAGGATAGATAATGATTATTGCATGGTAATATTAATTGGATACCGAGGTATGAATGATGAAATCCAAATCCTACGCTTTTCTTGAATTAATTAAAATCATTTTATTAGTTTCCGTACTTTTTAAGTTATCTTTCGTTATTTTTGTAAAACCATAAAAACTTCGACCTTACTCGTTGTACATAACTATTCAACTGCTAAGTTTTATTTGGATTAATTGAGTAGCACAAGTCCCTGTGGAGATGAACTTTTATAAATTTTGTAACTTACAACGACAATTGGTACGCTTGCCAAAAGTCTAACAAACTCGCATCGGGCGAAAGGGGAGTAGGCGATGTCCAGGAACTTCTCTATGGTCTCATCGTCAAATGGGACCTGGACACCCCTCACCCAGCTGACACACCTCTCCGCCACTGTCACTAGGTCGACATTGGCTAGAAACTCCTTCAAGATAGAACTGGAGCTCGGCTCTGCAAAACTGACAAGGCGCTCCCATCGCCGTCTATTAATGACCTCTCTGACTGGAGAGTCGCCTGGCAGCGGTTCCCACATAATCTTCTTTTCCGGAATGACTTGGGTAGATATCAAGAGTCAAACGGTTCCTGGCACCCCAAAGTGCAGAATCGAGCCTCATCGAACGGAGTAACCTGGGCCCTCTTGCTACTAGAGGACTCAGGTGCCTTCGTCTTCCTCTTTGCTATCTGTTTGCCCTGAAAATCAGAAAATATCCAAAATACAATTATAAAAATAAACTAGATTTGCTAATTCCCAGATTTAGTCTCTGCATGTCATTGACGTATTCAATCAGAGCTAACAATTCAGGATGCAATCTGGAATCAGCTAATTCAACTTGTATACAGTCAATAATGGTTGGATGGAATTTAAAAATACAATATCAAGCAGATGGATTCAATATGTGAGCTACATATATGGGAAATTACTAATTTGTTTACAATGTAAATTATTACCAAATGGAATTGTCAACCAATTAAGCATGGCAATAATATCAAGCAACAAAATATATATGCTCTAGTTTCACTACGCTCATGCTCATAATTAGTATTCCAAGTCAGTATTTGAATGAGCATAGGAAGTTCATATCACTCACAATTTTCCAGATTTTAAATTGAGATCATCAAAATATAATTAACCAATTTAACCCAACATCCCAAATTTAACATTATTAGGTTGCATGAAACAATGACTTAAAGATGTCCAGATTATCAGATTATCTCAACTAAAGTGGTGTGAAACCAACATTCACACTGAAGGTTCATTTCTTCAAGTCAATATTTATTGAGCATAGGTTCAATTCAACCAGATTTAGGATAACCAATTTGCATTCAACTCCAATAGAAAAATGCCTAACCAATATCAACTTAAGCACTATTAGCAATCAAATATCATATCAAGCAACTCCAAATCAAGTGAAACCTCAGATTATGACCCACTCAGCATATACACAGTAATATAGCATTTATGTCAGTAATCCTTTACGCACTAGTATCTGAAAAAGAAACAACCTTCACCAAGCACATGTAAGTGTATGCACAGGCAATGGCTAAAAATTGTGTGGGTAATATCATACTTGACAATATCAGGCATATGGACTCAACCTCAATGCAATCAAAGCTATACCAACCTCTACTCAGTTATCATGCATTCTAGTTCACCAATGAATAGTCACACTAGACCTTAAAAACTCAACACAATGATATCACATAAAAGCATGTCTGGTCATTGACACAAAATCATATTTTTCCCTGTATCCTAAGTAGTATTCAATTAGGTATAGGAAGCTTATTTTTTTCTTTTAGAAATTCCCAAATTTATTTGGCAAACCATGTCTCTATTCATATTAAGTAGGTTCATGCTTCATTATCAAACAATATGGTCATCAACACACCAATTATAGTTCACATTTCAAGCTAAAGGTATCATCATGTGTCATTGACTAAAGCTTACACCATTATATCAGAATATTGAACAATATGCCACAGAAATCAACCTTTAAGTTAAAGCAAGACTACAGCATTGGTACCAAGCCTAATCTATTGGAATCCAGCATCAAACATCACTAAGCATTGCTGTGGAAAGCATACACAACCTATTTAAGCATCTAAAACAATACCTTAACTACCAACTCAAGTATTGTATAGAATTAAGTTTCAGAAATCAAAATCAAACAGGACTTATGCAGGCTGACGCGACTCGCGCCATATCTCGTGCTAATCGCGTGGGGTCGCGATTCTGCCATTGATGCTCTGCACTTAAGTGTCCAAACCTCAAACGCTTATGCCTTCTATGTGCAATGTACATTCATAGGTTAGGAATACTAACCTTATCGCCTGCCATTAATGTGCTGAGATGGAAGAAAAATGAAATGCTCCAAGAATTTGAATGTTTTCCAGGAATAGAAGATTGAGGCTGAAGAGGTTTTCAGATTGGGGACCCTAGACTGGAGATTCAATCTTGGCAATGGCTGAATTCTTGAACGGAATTGAGGTAATTGGAGAGGAGTCAGGAGAATTTTGGGAGAATTTGAGTGAGGCATGATTTTGGTTCTGAAATCCCTTTTAAAAAAAACTGAAATGGCACTCTCGCGCTGATCGCGCCACCTCTCACACTAATCGCGTGGATGAATAAAACAGGGATAATTGGTTCGAGCTTGTTGCACAAATAGTGCCATGCTTCACGCGATCAGCGTGAAATGATGCAGAAGAGTCATCTGGTTTCGAACATCTAACACGATTCACGCGGTATGCCGCACTATTAGCGTGAGATCTTGAATTGAGACCCTTGGTTTCGAATAGATGGCGCGAGTAGCGCCAAGGTTCATGCTATCAGCGTGAAAGTACTAATTCTGTCTCCTGGGTTTGAATAAGTGGCACGAGTAGCGTGGGTTACCACGCTATCAGCGCCATAGATGGAGCAGTGACCCTTGAATTCGCCCAGCTAGAGCGACTAGCGTCAGATTTCACGCTATCAGCGTGGATATTGCAATTGGGGCTGGGTTGATTCAAATAGGTGGCGCGACTAGCGCCATACCTCACGCGACCAGCTTGAGTTATTCGAATGCTCTACAATGCTTTTTAGGAGTTTCTTATCAATTTAAAAACCTAAGCTAAGCCAAATGGACTAATAACAAGCTAAATTAAAGGCTAAATTGCAAATTAACACTTAAAATTAAAACATGCTGTTACTAATTAGGACAATTAACATTAACCAAAATAAATCAAGAATAAACAAGTATACTTGGCATAAAATAATAACTGAGTTAAAAACTTGCATAAATTGAAAATAAAAAAATTAAATGCTTGGATTGCCTTCCAAGTAGCGCTTGTTTAACGTCATGAGCTTGATGGACAACTTGTTAATCATCCAATGAATTTAGTGGAATGGAAACTGCATTCCTATCCACTTCCCCTCCAAAATAAGGCTTCAATCTACATCCATTCACTTTAAATGACCTGTCATTGTCTAGAGGAGAAATTTCTACTGTTCCATAGGGATAAACCTTGCACACTAAAAATGGACTAGACCATCGGGATTTTAATTTACCTGGAAACAGTCTCAGGCGAGAATTATAAAGCAAAACCTGTTGTCCTGGTTCAAATTCCTTGGGTCGAATCTTGTTGTCATGCCACTTCTTTGTTTTCTCCTTATAGATCCTGGCATTCTCATATGCAGCCAACCTGAACTCATCTAACTCATTTAATTGCAACAAACGTTTCTCATTAGATTTAAAGAGTTCAAAATTTAAGAATTTAGTTACCCACAATGCTTTTTGATCTAACTCAATTGGAAGATGGCATGACTTACCGTACACAAGTTGAAATGGAGACATACCTATAGGTGTTTTAAATGCAGTCTAATTGCCCACAATGCATCATCTAGCTTCTTAGCCCAATCTTTCCTAAAACTTCCAACAGTCTTTTCTAAAATTTGTTTAAGTTCTCGGTTAGAAATTTCTACCTGACCGCTGGTTTGTGGATGATACGGTGTGGCAACTCTGTGGTTGACTCCATACTTGACAAGTAAGTTATCCAAATGTTTGTTACAGAAGTGGGTACCTCCATCACTGATTATGGCTCTCGGCACTCCAAAGCGGGTAAAGATATTCTTCCGTAAGAATGAGACCACTACCTTCGCATCATTGGTCGGCAAAGCGACCGCTTCTACCCATTTGGACACATAGTCTACTGCAACCAAGATATATTGATTGGAGTATGATTTAGGGAAAGGTCTTATAAAATCAATCCCCCATACATCAAACAACTCAACTTCTTGGATGTTGTTCAGTGGCATTTCATCTTTACGGGAAATATCTCCCGTCCTTTGACAATTATCACATTTTTCAACAAATTCTCTTGCATCCTTGAATAATGTTGGCCAATAATAACCTGCACTGTAAGACTTTTTGTGCTGTTCTATTTCCTCCAAAGTGTCCTCCATAATCCGAAGCATGGCAATGCCAAAGGATTTTAGGTGCCTCAGACTCAGTTACGCATCTGCGAATTACCCCATCAGTGCATTGAAAATAAAGGAAAGGGTTGTCCCACAAATACCTCTTTGAATTATGCAGAAACTTCTTTTTCTGCTGCCAATTTAATTCTTCAGGTATGACACCCACAACTTTGTAATTGGCCATGTCTGCAAACCATGGGCTGACTTGGATTGCCATCACTCCCTCATCAGGAAAAGATTCATTTATTTCTATCTTCAGACTATCTTGCAACTTCTTGTCTTGAATCCTTGACAAGTGGTCTGCTACCTTGTTTTCCACTCTGGCTTTGTCTTTAATTTCCAAATCGAATTCCTGAAACAAAAGCATCCAACGCAGCAAGCGTGGCTTTGCGTCTTGCTTATTCATTAAAAACTTCAAAGCTGCATGGTCTGTGTAAACAATAACCTTAGAGCCAACCAAGTAAGACCTAAATTTGTCTAAAGCATATACTACAACTAGCATCTTTTTTTCAATAGTGGCATAATTGACTTGTGGCTCATTCAAAATCTTACTAGCATAGTATATTACATGTAACCGCTTTTCTTTCCTCTGTTCTAAAACAGCACCTATTGCATAAGCACTAGCATCACACATAAGTTCAAATGGTAAAGTCCAATCAGGGGCTATTAACACAGGTGCAGTAGTAAGTTTCTTTTTCAGTATATTAAATGCATCTAGACAAGCTTTATCAAAACAAAAGTCTATTCCCTTTTCAGTTAATTGGCTGAGAGGTTTTGCAATCTTGGAGAAGTCTTGAATAAACCTCCTATAAAACCCTGCATGTCCTAGAAAACTTCTCACACCATTAACATTAATAGGAGGAGTTAATTTATCAATTACTAACAGCTTAGCTCTATCAACCTCTATTCCCATTTCAGAAATTTTATGTCCCAAGACAATTCCTTCTCTTACCATGAAATGACATTTTTCCCAATTTAAAACTAAATTTGTTTCTTGACATCTTTTTAAAACTTTAGCTAAGTTAGCTAAACATGAATTAAAGCAAGAGCCAAAAACAGAAAAGTCATCCATAGATACTTCTAAACCTTTTTCAACCATGTCAGAAAAAATAGAAAGCATGCACCTTTGAAATGTTGTCGGCGCATTGCATAAGCCGAAAGGCATTCTTCTATATGCAAACACTCCAAAAGGACAAGTGAAGGCTGTCTTTTCTTGATCTTCGGGTGCTACTGGGATTTGGTTATACCCGGAATACCCATCTAAAAAGCAGTAATAATCATGCCCTGCTAATCTCTCAAGCATTTGGTCCATGAATGGAAGGGGAAAGTGATCTTTCCTAGTTGCATCATTCAGTCTTCTATAATCTACACACATCCTCCAACTTGTGATTGTTCTTATGGGGATCAAGTCATTGTTGTCATTTTGAATGACTGTCATCCCGCCTTTCTTGGGAACGGTTTGGCCTGGGCTTAGCCATGCGGTCTGAAATTGGGTAAATCATACCTGCATCTAACAGCTTAACCACTTCTTTCATAGTGGGGTTAAGTCTCCTCTGTGGCTGTCTTACTAGTTTCATATCATCCTCCATAAGAATTTTATGAGTACAAAAGGAAGGATTAATACCTTTTAAATCGGAGATGGACCAGCCTATAGCGGTTTTGTGTTCTTTGAGGACTTTCAGCAATTGTTCTTCCTCACAGAATTCCAGCCCTTTGTTGATAATGACTGGGTAGGTTTCTCCATCACCTAGAAACACATACTTCAAGGTCTCCGACAATTCTTTCAGCTCCACCTTTGGTGCTCCAACTGGGATGTCATCTTCTTTCTTCTCCAGCACCTCCATGGCTAATTCCGACTCTTCTTGTATGGTTTCTTGGCTTCTAATTTCCAGTACTTCTTTAAGTTCTTCTTCTTCTTCCATATGACCTGCACTAATCACATTATCCAAAACATCTAACCTGAAGCAATCATGTTCATCAGATGGATTTTTCATAGCATCAAAAACATTAAAAGTGATAGACTCATCATCCATCCTAAGTTCTAGTTCACCTTTCTCTACATCTATTAAGGCCCTAGCAGTGGCTAAAAATGATCTACCTAAGAGAAGTGGTATCTCACTTTCACCATTCATGTCTAAAACTATAAAATCTGCAGGAAAAATAAACTTATCTACTTTAACTAAAACATCTTCAATAACTCCTATAGGCTTCCTTAAAGAGCGGTCTGCAAGTTGTAGAGAGACTCTTGTAGGCTTGAGTTTGATGATTCCCAAAGACCTGCAAACTGACAATGGCATTAAGTTTATACTTGCTCCCAAGTCACATAAAGCTTTTCCTACATTGATGTTTCCTATTGCAATTGGAATATTAAAACTGCCTGGGTCTTTGAGCTTTGGTGGCAACTTTCTTTGTATTATTGCACTGCACTATTCAGTAAGTGCAATAGTTTCACATTCTTGCAATTTATGTTTCCTAGACAACAGTTCTTTCGTAAATTTTGCATAGTTAGGCATATTAGCTAAAGCTTCAGCAAATGGAATGTTAATATGCAATTTTTTAAACATTTCTAAGAACCTGGCAAACTGTTGCTTTTGTGCTTGTTGCTTGCTTTTCACTGGATAAGGAGGCTTCTCAAAGCAGGAGAAATCCATTGGCTTCTTAGGAGGTGTAGAATTTTTCTCTTGCTTACTTGTAGATGCTTTTATATCATGTGTTGCATCCTTTGTGGTGTTTTCTTCTTCAGCTCCCTTTTGAATCATTGTTGGATTATCTGGAGGTGTAAGTACCTTTCCACTTCTAGTGGATATTGCTTTCGCATGCTCCCTAGGATTCACAATGGTGTCACTTAGAAACTGTCCTTGAGACCTTTCAGCTAATTGTTTTGCCAATTGCCCAATTTGACTCTCAGGATTTCTAATTGAGGCATCTTGGTTTTTATGATGAGCTATAGTCTCATTTATGAAGGCATTGATGGCCTGGATGTGCTCATTAGTTGTCTTGGACAGCTGCAACATAGCTTTTTCCAGCTCCGATGGTTCCTTGGGTGGAATAGGTGGAGGCTGCAAATAATTGTTAGATTTATAATCTAAACCACCACCTTGGATTCTCCTTCGGAAATTATTCCCCATGGCATTGTTTTGATTTCTCTGGAAATTTTGTTGAGGCCTTTGATCGTACCACAGGCCATTCACCTGCACAGGGTCAGCTCCTACTAATATAGGACATTCATTAGATTCATGCTCATCTTGGCAATACTTACATGTGGTAGGTGGCATTCTGTTGGATGAGACTTGGGCTGCTGAGACTTGTAGATTCATGCTCATTAGATTCATTAGATTCATACTGTGGACACCTCCGAATTAGCTCTTGAAATCTATTCCATGCTGCACACAAAGTTTCCCTCTCATGTTGAGTGAAATTGGTAATCTCATTCACCAACCTATTATATTTATCCATTGAAAAGTATTGGGCGAAAAACTTTGCAACTAGTTCTTCCCAAGTGGTTATACTATTTGAGGTCTGTCTATCTAACCATCTAAGTGCTTTTCCTTTCATAGCCAAAAGGAAACAACCTCAATCTTATAGCATCATCTGACACTCCTTGGTGTCTAATGGTATCACAGATTCTCAAAAATCTGTCAATAAAATATGGGGATCTTCATTATCTTCCTCTCCAAACTGACTGCGTTCCACCAATGTAATCAATGAAGGATGAATATCAAAGTGATTTGCTTCTGTTGGTGGTCTCACAATACTGGAGTTTGGTCTAGTGAACAATGGAGCCAAAATATCCTCCATTAGTTCATCTTCCGGTCTTGGCTGATTATTTCCTCGGTCAGCCATGTTTGATTCAGAGATTGAATCACAATCAAAATTTTTTGTTTCTGTTTCTCTTTCTCTTGCTAGTCTCCTGTTTTTTCTAATTGTTCTTTCTATTTTAGGGTCGTACTGTAGATGGTCAGGATTAACTATACCTCGCATACACTAAGAAAAGCAGTTTAGTAACAAAAGAAATTCCAATCTCAAGATATAAAGTTAATATAAAATTGGCTATTGCAATCCCCGACAACGGCGCCAAAAAACTTGTTGCGAACTCGGCAAGTGTACCGTTTGTTTCAAGTAATAAAGTGAGTAAGTAAAGTATCGTCTCCACAGGGATTGAATGCAATCTTATGTCAATTTAATGTCTTAGAATTGGAAGACAAATAATGAGTTGAGAGAGTTTGTTGAATTGTATTTAAGTAGCATAAATGAAATGACAGAAATTTAACAAGAATGTAAGCGAATGTTGATCGGATTTTACTGCAGTAATGAGAGATGATTGTAGTTAAGCGCAATCCCCTATGATTCCTTCCTTCTATGCTTCAATTGATTATTAACTTGAATTACTTCTAATTACTCAGCTGATGTATTTTCCTATGAGTAGCTAAATCCTAATCCCTTAGTAATTTAACCCTTTGGTGAAATTAAAAACCCTAATCCCTTAGTGATTCCTTTTCAAACCAAGCATTAAGCAACACATCCTGAAATTACTGCAACTACACATCCCTATCCCTAGGCAATGTATAAATTGTTGTTTTACTCAATTCAGAAACTAGAATCCCAATATCCCTATTGTGAATCCTAACCCAAAACCTCTTAATAAAATGGCCAGTCCCAATTAAGAATAAAGCAATGAAGAACAGAATAAAACAAAGCAATTATGATAACTCTTATTAAACCAATCAAGACATAGAGGCATTCTCATAGGTTCATGGCTCAACCACAATACAGAATTTAGCCAAGCATACTCAGAATTGATATTATTTCCATGACTGACATTTTCCTAGAGAGAAATTACCAGAAGAAAAGAAAGGATTACACAGAGTTATATTTTTGCAATTCCTCAATGCTTCCAATCTTCTCCCAAGGTCTTCAATGGCTTCCCTGCAGTAATGCTTCCAATGGTCTGTCAAAAAGTTTCCCTCTTTGTGACCCCGAGGTCTCCTTTTATGTCCCAAAACGTCCTAGGTCTAATTCCAGTAATGAGGAACTGTTCCCCCTACTGAATCAATTTCAAATCTTTTAAATCAGGAAACAACGAGCTCGTGGCGCGAATCACGTGGGTTGTTCGAGTTAAATGGGCTGCTCTTGAATTCTGGGGCTAATAGCGTGGATGCCCACACTGATCGCGTAGGTCATTCGAATTGAATGCTTGAGTTTTGATAGAATGACGCGACTCGTGTGGGTGGCCACGCTAACAGCGTGACTTGTTCGAGTTGAGGGTTAGCCTTTGGTAGTCCCACGCTACTCGCGTGGTTGGCCACGCTAATAGCGTGGCTTGTTCGAGTTGGAAGTCTGTGTTTTAGCATCTGGCGCGACTCGCGTGGTGGTTGGCGCTACTCGCGTGGGCTCTTCGAACTGAATTTGTTAATCTTGACACTTCCACGCTGATCGCGTGAGATCCCACGCTGATTGCGTGGATTGTTCGAGAGCACTGGCTTGCTCTTTCTGCTTCTTTTCCTCTCTTGTTGGTTCCTAAATGATAAAATAACTAAGAAATTAAATTAATATGCAATTAATTAATAATTCCCCAATTCCTAATCTAATTTACTAAATCTTAAACAACTTATTAATTAATTAATCCTAAAAACTACTATATGCTGGAAGCATATCAGATGGCTATATTTTATTAAAAAGCCAGGTTGGCTATGTTATTAAAAGACTGGGTTGGCTATGTTAATTGTAATGCCTATATAAATGCTATGTACTGTGGAAGTGAACCAGGGGGAGGTGAGTCTCCAAGAACCCTGAGGTTACTGAGATTGTATCTCACCCTGATTGGGGATTATATTTATTGCAGGTGATAGCCAAAGAGCGGTGGATAAGGTCCGGGGTAAAGGACCCAAATAAGGGTTGTTCGGTGGATCTCAATTGATAGGCCGGGTAGGCCGAGGCCGAGTTGGCCAATAATTAAGGATCCCAAACAAGAGGACGAGGCCGGGTTCCAGGAAGCGGATTTTGGAAGGCGGTATTTGTGATTCGGTTGACTCAACTTTATTGTACTTTTGTAACTCGATATGGGTTTATTTATGATGTATCTTTTGGAACAGAACCCGGATGCCGGGATGTATATCAAAATTCCATACATAATGTTTTAGTTGGGTTGAATGATGTAAGATGACGTCTTTTTATTTTAATGTTTCTGTGTTTACTTAATTACGTTAAGTATTACTACGCTTAAGACCATAATATAATGTTAATGAACCGGATGAATATGGGGTCGTTACAGTAATGGTTGTTGAATTGAAGGAATATACATGGATGACTCCTTACAGAGATTTCCTTACCAAAGGAACACTCCCTGTAGATGAAAATGAGGCCCGACATCTAAAGTGGAAAGCCAGCTATTACGTCATCATTGACGGTGAGTTGTTCAAAAGAGGGTTAACAGTGCCTCTACTCAAGTGCCTGGACAGCTCGTAGGCAGACTACGTCTTGAGTGAACTTCATGAAGGAATATGCGGACTCCATACATGAGGACGATCCTTAGCCACCAAGGTAGTACGAGCAGTATACTACTGGCCAACACTCAGGACGGACGCCTTTCAGTTCACACAGAAATGCAGGTGTCAAGAGTTTGCAGACATCCCACGGATTCCCCCTGACAACCTTCATACCATCTCCTCTCCTTGGCCCTTCGCTATGTGGGCATGGACATCTTGGGACCATTCCCTAAAGCTCCAGGGATGGTCAAGTTCATACTAGTGGCAATCGACTACTTCACCAAGTGGATCAAGGCAAAGCCATTATGAGAGATAACAGCCAGTGAAGTTGAAACCTTCACCTAGAAACATCTCATATGCAGATACAGTATACCCCATGCTATAGTTACTGACAACGGTATGCAGTTCAAGGCACAGACCTATGAGGACTTCCTCACATGACTAGGTATCAAACACCTGGTCACCTCTGTTGAACACCCCCAGACCAACGGTCAGGTGGAAGCAGCAAACAGAGTCATTCTTCGAGACCTTCGCACTAGACTTGACAAGTCCAAAGGTCTCTAAAGGGAGGAACTACCCAGCATACTCTGGGCCTATCATTGTACACCTCAAAGCACTACTAAGGAGACTCCTTTTCGCCTGACATATGGTAGTAACACCATGATCCCTGTCGAGCTAGGGGAGCCTTCCACTAGGAGGATGCTTTTTCAAGAATAGTGCAACGAGGACAACATGAGGGTTGAGCTAGAAACTAGTAAAGAACTTCGAGACTTAGCCAGAATCAAGGAAGAGGCAGCCAAGCTCTGCATGACAAGAAGACACAACTCCAAAGTTCAGCCTCGAACTTTTCAGCCAGGCGACCTAGTTTGGCGTGTCCGGGGTGAAGCCAGAAAGGATCCCCGTGCAGTCAAGCTTGGACCAAACTGGGAAGGCCCATTCGGAGTTGTCACTAGCCTGGACAATGACGCCTATAAATTACAGGAACTCGGTGGTAAAGGTATTCCAAGAACTTGGAATGCTACACACCTGAAGTTCTACTTCAGCTAAGGAGCTCAAGGCCGGATGGTGTACTCTTTTTCCTATTCAAGTCCTTTTTCCCACGGGTTTTTTAACTTAAAAGGTTTTAATGAGGCTCATCCAAGGAATAAACAAAGGGAATATGTACATTAAATGCCATATTAATAAAACATATACCTCTTATGTTTTACTTATGTAACGCCTCTCTTTACTCTCTCGTGCTTGATTTATTTTAGATGGAATTTCGTTTCCGCTTTGTGTTTGAATGAATTTAGTTGTAAATTTTTCTCGGAAAATTCTTTTCTTCTTGCTCTGATTTTTCCTTTCGTTTATAACATAGACGATTTTCCCTCACCGCGATTTATACAAATACAATTCATCAATACAAATTAAAATATAAAACAGTCCATGTTATATGTCCATAAATAAACAGTCCCAATACATATCATAAGTCACAAAATAAAAATTACAACATCTTTATTCTATCTTCAATTTAACATCCATACACATCTTCAATCCCACATCCATGCTCAGCTACTACTGTTCATCTGCTCGCCCAAGTAAATTGGGGTCATCACAGGTGTCAACCACAGACACAAACAGGGTAAGTATTTAATAAACATAATTAGATAATTGGTAGAAAGTGAAACAAGTATAATAAATATACAGAACCCTAAATAATTCCTGTAAACAGGTATATGATGAATGAAGCATGCTCTCTTTATTAAATGATGCATGACTGAGATCTCAGCTAATCACCACAAGGTACCATAATTCAAATAGTTTCACCCACTCTAGTGAAACATCCCTCCACTCTGAGGGTATAATCAAATAGTTCCACCCACTCTAGTGGAACCTCCCTCCACTCTGAGGGGTAATAAGGTACCAAAGTTTCACCCACTCTAGTGAAACCTCCCTCCACTCTGAGGGGTATAATCAAATGTAATGATGCATGTAATGGTTTCATTTTACTTTCAATTTCTCTTTACCATTACATTATTTCTCAAATTCTCACAACTTGGCACTTATAGAAATTTTTCTCATCCATCAATATCAACGGTATAAGTGCCCACAACTACTAAGGAAACAATCTTCAACATGAATCTTAATCTTGTATTCATGACTTTATTCTTGATAAAAAGAAGCATAGAATCTTCTCTATAACCCAACATTAATTGTTAAATTACCAAACAGCAACGTAAAAATATTGATATACAACAACCTAATAAAATAACAGCACTAGCCAAATATATCAACATACAACCTACAACAATTAATGTCATACAGATAGCAATTTATACAGACAGCAACTTATACAGACAGCATTTTATACAGACAGCAACTTATGTATAAAGACAGCAACTTATTCATTTAAATACAGCAAACTATTAGTTGTTCCAGCCATCAAATAAATCAAACATTATTCAAATAAAGTTTTTAGTACTCTAGACAAATTAATTAACAACATACAAATGTACTTAAGTAGATATACAGCAATCAAATAAATACAGCTTACAATTAAATACGGCAATCAAATAAATACAGCTACAATTAAAAAACAGCAATCAACTACAAATTATTTACAGCATACAGCAAGGTTTAAAGCTCATTTACTTACTTTCTTATTCTTCTAAATTAGTTAGTTTTTAGGTTAGATTAAATTATAACTTAGTTAATCAAAGTTACTTGTTAAATTACAACTTAAGTCCTATCTTACTTCATAGTGGTATTTGTACAAACAGTTGGTGTTCTAACTTTTATTCTTTACCAAAATAAAGAAAGCATCATCTAATTGTAAAGAATTAAAGATTGAATCCTCTAATCAATTATCCAATCTATGTTCATTAAATAGCTTCCCATACCTTTTCTTTTCCCAAGCTTTTTGAACAGCCCTCTTCTTTGTTTTCTTTAGTCTTTGGACAGCTTTTTCTTCCTTGAATTTGAATGATTCCTTACTTCTAGAATGACTAGTCTTCACGTGGATTTCAAGGGCTAAGTTTTGTGTTTTGGTAAAAGGTGAATTAGGAAAGAATGAAATGAAAGGCTTTAGGCTAATGTTTTGCACGGTTTGCACTTGTTTTGCTTTGAAGATATTCTTAAAAATGCTTGGACAAAGACAAAGTGATATAAGGCTAGTAATTTTCACGTATACTCTCCAACCAGCCCATGCTTACGGTTTTGCTCCTTTTTATAGGCTTGTTGGTCTTTGATTTTTATTCAAAATATCCTACTAGCTTTCCATGTGTTCCATCTCCCATTGGCTAGCCATTTTCCCTTGTACAAGTGGCTTGTTTCTACATTATTCTACACCTCCTTTGCCTTTTCTTAAGTGCACGTATACTCCCCCTATGGCTGAGTTCATTTTCGGTTCCTACATTTTGAAGTGTCAAAATATCTTTTTAAGTAATTATTACTTGCTTTACATGTGATTTCTCCTTATTGGCTAATGTTTCCCTTCCTTCCATGTGTCCTAATTACACTTCTCTCTTGCTATTTAGCTTTGTACGTGAGTATGCTCAGCTTGGAGAGTAATTTCCATCAAATTTGTGGCATAGCTAGTGTTTTAAAGATACTTTGTGCTTTTCCTTATTCTTAACTTTTCTTAAAACCCGTATTAACAAAATAGTGGTTCTGGATTCATTAACCGTTGGATTTTCTTAAAATTTTAATGGTATACTCCTAACTTACATATCTAGCTTTTGACCGTTGGGAGTTTTATAGTTTCCCACGTGTTCTTCCTAAGGAAACAAGATAAAAATCTACTTAAATTAAATTTTTACCATACAAGTGGACCAATGGTAAGTTTCCAAGCCTCTTAACTATCCATGTGTCCATTCTTGAAGTTTCTTAAGGTTTTTCTCCATTACTCTTGTATCATATGATCAAGGCTTAGTTTAGAAATTCATATTAATCCAATTTTCCCATAATAGCTAACTTCTAATTCTTATTGGTCCATATTATCTTTAATTATTAAAATTACTAAACTAACTTAGTTAAGAATCCTTTTCCTCCCACAATTAAGAGAAAATTCCATAAATTATATTCATACCCTTCTCATAATTTTCTGATACCTAGGGTAGTCTGAACTAAGCTCTTTTTAATCTAATTTCCAAAATTTGTAGAAATTCTATCTTGGGGTTTTTCGCCTCTCACCTGACTGATTCATGATTATCTAAAAGTATTTTATCCACTAGTGAGGTTCCTACAAATTTCTAAGGTCATCTGGTCAGTTTTGACTTTAAGGGCATTTTGGTCATTTATCACCTTAGGGTATTATGGTAATTATTCAATTTGTTCAAGGACCTTTTTGTAATTTTCTCCCAAAAATATCTTTATCAAAATATCTAGGATATATTGGTCCTTTTCAAAATGTCTAGGGGTATAACTGTCATTTTCCATCTTAGGACATAATCGTCATTTTTGAATTTGTCCAAGGATATTTTGGTAATTTCTTCGAGGGATACCTGGGTCATTACCAGAATTGTTCAGGGCAAATTTGTCATTTTGCCCTAATTTTCTACTGCTTTTTATTAATATTTTATTATTAGTAATTGTCTATAATTCCCTAAATTTTGGGGTGTTACAACTTACGTCAATATTTCAGGATTTTGTCTATGTTCAGGAATTGTTGCCTGATTATTCTCCTAGGTCTAGCCTTGACGAAAACCTAGGACCATGTCCTGGTACTTGTCAAGGTCCAACCTTGGCAATCCTTACTAAAATCCAGGGCAGACGCGTCCTGGTAGCATCCAAAGGTTCACAAAATTCTAGGGCTCCCCTAAGAGGACCTTTAGCAAGACTCGAGGTCCGTCCTCAGAAGAAGGTTAATATATCCATTTAATTGGTGGACCTTATAAATCCTGAGATCCGTCTCGGCACGAAGACCCGAGGTCCGTCCTCGGAAGAAGGTTGATAAATCCATCTAATTGGTTGACCTTAGCAAGTCTGGGATCCGTCTCGGCATGAAGACCTGAGGTCCATCCTCTGAAGAAGGTTCATAGACCCATCTAAACCGGTTGACCTTACTAAGCCCAAGATTTGTCTTCGCAACCCAAGAATCTGTTC
>QARZ01040310.1:13302-37457 GCA_013407115.1 Glycine latifolia | reverse complement strand
AAGATAGATGATGGTGTTTGGTTGGTGAGAGAATGAAGAAATTTTTTAAAATAAATAGTCAAATTCATCCAACATGTATACTTTTTATTTAGTTTTCCACCTATTTTCATTTTCTTTTTTTAAATTTTTATCTATTTTATTTTATCTTCGCTGTCATTAATGGAAAAACTACCTTCATAACAGGTAATAGTAATTATTAAGATTAACTTCTGTTTATTCAATAAAGCTGTGCTCTTTTTTATGCTTCCTGTTATTACCTATATTTTATTGGTATTCTTAAAGCATTTTGGTTGAGTACCGATCATGAGCAATATGTTCATGATGGATGATAGCCGGTTGGGATTTGAGAAGGCAGAAAGGAATATAGAGTGAAAGGGAGAGAGAATTGATCGGTTAATAAAGAAAAGAAGGATCCTCAACAAAAAATGTGCTACTAAATCATTTTTTTGTCATTAACATTTCAACTAACATTTCATCCGATGCTCCAGCTGTGAATCTATGTATAGTAATAAAAAAACGTTTGCTTCGGATTATTCTTGGCTTCTCCCAGGTTCGGCTTGGCTTCTCCCAGGTTCGGATTCTCCACTCCTCAGCTTCAGACCGCTTCACCAACTCTCCCGGAAATCAGCTGTGATGTTTCATTCTAGGTGCACCTTTTTATTTGGAAATTTGTTTTATTTTTATAAATACAATGTTATCACTTTCAATTAGTTGGTTAATGAATAATATCTGATGTGTGATATACTTAGTTTATTGCTGGCTTAGTTTATCTTTGCTGTCATGGTGAGTATAATGACTTAATTATGAATATAGTTATTCATAACTTTTTGTGTGGATTTCTAAAACTTTTACCTGTAATGAAAAACTTATATAAAGACAATTTTCTATACTCAAAAGCTTGGTTATTTGACTTTCTTGTGTAGAATATTTACATTTCTTGCTTTCCTGTTCTGTAGTGTTTTACTGAGTCATCTTTTATCTATTGATTTTGTACTTGCTGGAAATGTTAATGAACAATATTGGAGAGCATATTCATGAGTTGGTGATTGATACTCGAATTATTCCTATTCATATAGTACATCTGTGTTTCAAAACTCATTGCTTTTGCAGATGATTACATCAGAGGATATGGGAAGGCAGATATGGACTTATGGAGAAAGGTATTTAATCAATCAGAGGCCTTTCTATTTTTTGTCTCATTCTTGAATCCCAGAATTAGTTTTGCAATAAAGTTATTTGCATGATCTCACGGCATTTTATTTCTTTTGGTCAAGATATTAATTTTCTGTATTTCTTATATTAGTTCTTTTCAGGAATAATGATTTGGTTTCTACTTCTGCAATAAAGAAGAAAAATGTTTTGTCTGTTAGAATCCTGTTTATTTCATACTGTGTATGTTGTTTTAAACCTGTTCCTTTGGTTTGAAATGTCTATTTGTAGTGGAGAACTTTCTAATCTTTTGGAATTGTATCTCTTTGTAGTGTTGGAACAAAGATTAATGATTGGTGGTAAGTTTTACATTCATGTAATTCCAGTATTAACAATTTAATATAATAACAATTAATTTCTACTATAATGGCTGGCGGTAAGTCTTACATACTAAATAAATAATGCCTGCGTGTGATGTAACACAAAATCCATAGAGAGGACAAGAAGATTGTGACAAAGGACTCATGTTCTGCAACATGCATTTGAAAGAATCTAGCAAGGAGGAAGTCAATGAAGATAGAGAAAGCTGAGAGCACAAGGTGTCTCTTTCTATTCTTTTTTTTTTTTTCTTCAATATTTTTTTTTTTATTTTGCTGTTAGAATTTAAAATCAAGACATTAGAGCTTATATATGCATGTAAATTGTTTGTGATATTGTGTTTTTTAAAATAATATTATTGGTGATATTTTGTTTTATAATATCAAGCTTTGCTTTTATTTCATTTCTGAATGATAATGTGTTTTTTAAGTTTCGTTGGTCTCATTTGTAGTATGCAAGTGATGTGTTTGATCAAATGCATGAATGAACTTTATATTTCTTTATAACAAGCTTCATTTTATTCTTAATTTTGTGGTTTGGTATTTGACAAATATGAACATATGGACAATCCTTACTCATTTCCGCTATCGGTGCTCATACTTTGTGTATATATTGTTTTATACATTGAACACATTACTTTTTAATGCACATAACCTGTTTGTAGAAATTTCTTGATGAAGACAAATACAATTTTTGTTGTTATTGTTGCTGCCATTGAGTTTTCTACTATGCAGCTTAATGTTTCATTAATATTATTTTCCAGCTTTATGTTGTTTTGCGACTAGATCCTAATCCTGCAACGAAAGTTACTGCCCATCATATACCTGAAATTCCAAACACAATGTTCAGATTCACAATGTTTGATGCCATTCATAATGGCTGTGCAACTCCTGATTCTATAATTTTATTTGGTGAAAAATTAACAATGAGAAAACCATCGTTCCTTATAGAATATGATGCCTTCTGTCTCAATATTTTTGTTTAATTCTGCTTTGTTTTTCTATTGATTTTATTCATTTCACATAAACAATTATAACAATACCATCCTTCCATTCTTCACATGAATTTTTATTTTTGAGAGCCACTACAGAAATTTGTTATACTAAAATTCATCTATTTTCTGCCATTGTATTGAATCTGACAATGCTTTCTTTTATATCTTTTGAAATGGCACTTACCTATGTGAAGAATGGAAAGAGAGGCATAGTAATATATTGTGCATTTTCTCTTCAACATGATATGTAATCTCATTTTGCCTTTTCAGTGATATAATGTTTGACTTAATTTTTCATTTCAATTTCTCAAGTAGCATCATTGTTGTTTTATCTTGCATTCAGGATTTTTTTTTTGTGTGTGTGTGACTTTGTAATCATTTAACATTAACAATGATGATGTTTCCAAGATTTTTTTTGTAGAATGTTATGTTTAGCAATGCTGATGTCTACTTTCTTTTTAGAATGCATTGAAAAATAGCTCTCTTGACATGGCTGTTCTGGAGCAACAGAAAGTTGGTGAAAATGTTTTCAAACTGGCTGCAGATCAAAAGGTTTGTGTAGCCTGTTTTTGTGCATTTTTGATGACTGAAAGTGTCCTTGTCCACATCAGGATAGCTGGATGTTAATGCTTAATCTATAAACCTTTGATACCTATTTGGCCCCTGGAACATTTATTTCTCTCTGTGTTGTTTGAAGAGAATTTTATTTTGACTGATTGATTTACCTGCCCTCATCCCTAGATGAACTTTTGATGGTCACGAATTGGAAGAAAAAATAATGCTGAATGTCATTTCTATATCAACTATTCTGATCAGCATGTATGTCGTCTAATGATGTCATCAGATATTAATTTTAGAACTAAGATAAATGGTGCATATATTTAAGAAAGTAGATTAGGATAGCTATCAGTTAAATGTGGTTGGAACAGCGCATCTCCAACTTGTATTTTGTCTCCTCAGTGATGGCTTAATTTTATTTGTTGACTCAATCTCTATTGATAGAAAAATATTCAAATGCTTTTTACTGGGGCTTATAATGTGTTTTCTGATGCTCAAATTTTCAAATCTCTTTTGTTGTTTTAAATTTTCCAGGGCCTAGCATCTTTGATATCCTACAAGATCATTCAAAAGCCATAATGCTTTTGATAGCAAACAATGTTGCCCAAGGGATTTTATCCTCTTTCTTCTTCAAATATGCAGGTCAATGTTCAAAGATATATTTTAATTCTTTGTATTGCATTTATTAGAAGCTAAAATAAGATGTTGGCATCATATAATAATTTATCTAAATTTATGTTTTGTAGATTGACATGTTATGTGTCTCTTCTCCCATTAACCTATTTAATGTGTTGCAGAGATTATTTCTGAAAAACATTTTAAATAAAAAAATGTGTTAAATGGTGATATTAATATGTACCAGGTTGTATATAGCTAATTATTTCTCATGATATAATTTATAAGGTAGGATATATGTTGACTCTGACACAAAAGCATACCATTTTTCCATTGTTATGCTTCCCATTTTTCAACTTGTATATTCATATTCTCTTCAATTATTTCTCAATTTCAACAATTTTGAACAAGAACAAGGACAAAGTAACCAAACCAGAGGATTAATCAATTAAGATTAATGTGAGTTTGTTGCCTTACTTCTACTCAGTCCTACTATTTGTTCAGTATGGAGAAAATATACTAAGTTTGATTGATTAGCGTTAATGTGCCAAAAATTCTACTCAGACCATTGGAACTTATTCAATTGATTAGCATTAATGTTAGTTTGATTCTCTAAAAATAGATTAAGTTTGTTGTCTTACTTCTACTCAGTCCTGCTTTTGATTAGCATTGCCACTAAGTTCATAAAGTCTATGATAAAACAATCAAACTTGGATAGATAGATAGATATATATGAACTTGGCATGAATCTTTTCTTCTTTTTTCTTACTCTCTTGAAAATATATCATTTTAAAAATTCAGCTTCCTGCTGCAAAAGTTGGGTTTGGTTACCAAAAACGAGAAAGGTAATGTTTATTAGACTTAGGTGAGGTTTTTAAATGCTTTTGATATGCTCTGTATTCTCTATCAAAGATTTCTCCAATATTTGATTTCGTGAATGTTAAAAATTTTGTTTTTATTTGTTGTTTGTGTTAATTGGCTGCAGTACATCATAAAAAGAGACAAGGATTTATAAAGGTGGCAACACCAGCCTGCAAGCTTGTGAGCCTAGAGCCCACTAATGTATGTTATTGGCTCTATTTTTCTTTTTTCATGTATTTTTAGTCAATCCACCTCAATTCATCATGTTAATGCAGTTTTATATCAGCAATTTAGATAAGAAATTAAATGTAGTATAAATATCTAAGCAGTAGTATATATTTATCAAGGTTTGAGCATGCTTAATGTTGTGGCAAGGCTGGTGAAGGTATGTTGTTTCTATTAATATCCCTTACATAAAGAACTAATGTGAAATTTATATCATGTCCTTTTGCTTTGGAATATTTTTAGGAGCCTTTCAATGTTCATGTAAATATTTGAGAGAGGTTGTAGGAGACAACATTGCTGAGTGAATGTATAGTTGTATATTTAATTATATACCATTGGTTCATTGGAAGGAATTATACTCACAAAATTGATACTTTGTTTTTATGATAAAAGTCAATATATTAATAATGAGTAGATGCTGCATTCAAAATATGTTTTTATTAAATTGTACATGTATTGGTGATCTCAGATAAATGCCTCTGTGATTCTGCATGGGTAATTCTGCATGAGGTAAATTTATTTAGTGAGACAGCAAAACTGAAGTGAATCAAGGAAGGATGAATCCATATTTGTATTCTTTCATTTATTATGGTCTCTTAAGCAAACAAGTAATATATAATAATAATAATTATTAGTGGTCACTTTGTTATAAATGAAGCATTGTGTATGTGAAAGCTGAATAAAATTTTTGTTTTATTAGCTTATTAATTTCACATAAACAATTATAATAATGATAACAATACCATCCTTCCATTCTTCATAGGAATTTTTATTTTTGAGAGCCACTACATAAATTTGTTTTAGTAAAATTCATTTGTTTTATGTCATTGTATTGAATCTGACAATGCTTTATTTTATATCTTTCGAAATGGTATTTACCTATGTGAACAATGGGAAGACAAGCACAATGCCTTTTCAATGATATAATGTTTGGCTTTATGTTTCATTACAATTTGTCAAGTAGCATCATTGTTGTTTTATCTTGCATTCAGGATGCTTTGATGATGCTCTGGCTGATTCTATCAAGTGCTATGCTAGATGAGAAAATTTAAGGAGAATCATGATAATATGCATACACCTATGGCACTCTGCCATTTTTTCCTTTCAAAAATTACTTTTTTTTTACTCTCTTTCACATTTGTTGTTTATATATGATTTATCCTTTCTAAGATTTCATTTTATTGGGTATCTTCCAATGAGTTGCATTTTTTCATCAAGCAATGAACATCTGCATATTTTGCATGGCTTTCTGGACCTTGTATATACCATGGTGGCTTTAATTTTGGAGGACAGCAAAGGTAGTAGAGAATTACTTGACTTTGTTGTCTATTTCATCGATAATGGATATTGATTCAGAATATGTTCACTATGAAGGTCATGTTTCTGCAAACCTCATTTCAAAACATGTTATATGTGCTTAATGAATGGTTCTTATTGTCGTTTTGTGAATCCTGCCGTATTGATTTTTTAGTAACATATTAACCTTTCTCACACTTTTGACAAATCTTCAAGTGGAAATGAAAATTTAATTGAGAACAAGGCTTTTTTGCACTACTTCAAATTGTTTGAAGGAGCTGAAGTAGTTAAACCAAGTTCAATGGCTTTGTATTGAGCTCGTGATTTTTAGTGTTTGTTAGAATGCAAAATGTGTTGGGGAAATACTTAATAATTCATGAAATATTGTGAAGTCTGATGATTATGGGGCATTAGCAATGCAAATACAAGTAGGTTAATGATATAGGATTTAGTTGGGAAAGAATCTTAGGATAGAGAAGAAGAATGGAAAAAAGAGGATAGAGAGAGAAGCAAGAGAAACAGAGATCAAGAACAAGAACTGACTGGCCAGAGCTGAAGCACTTTGATTGGCCAGAGCTGAAGGCTGATGCGTTGCGTGAAGCTGCGTTTGGTTATTGTGATCTGAAGAAGTTTGGATCTGAGCCTTCATCTTTCAGAGAGATGATCCTCGGCAACTGTGTGGTTATAATTCCTTATTCCATGTAACTTATAGCTTGGCTTGAATGATTGATCCAAGCAACCTGTGCAGAAAGGAGCAAGGCCACTCCGTTTTCAACCTCACGAAAATCCTTTGGCATGGTGGTTCTGTTTGGGATGCATCATATAAAAGATGTGCTTCAAATTAAAAAATATTAATAGTTAATTATCATGCTTTTGCTTGCCAACTGATTTTAGGTTTAGTAGTTTTCATCTATCATGATAGTAATACATGATTTCTTATTCAGATTCATCATATTAAATAATCTAGGAATAAGTAGCTTCATGGTTTGTATATATCTGTTAAATATGAATGGATTAGAATTGTAAAATCACTATTATGAGATTTTTGAAGAATAATACTTATGAGAACGATTTTGTTTTTAACAGATATCACTATTTTTTAAAAAATTGTCAATTCTTTTAATTTTATAACTCAAACTACTCAATTTTCTATTGACTTTTCTTATATTGTCCATTTTTTAAAATTTAATAAATTAACAATCAACTGTAAACCAAATTTTTAAAACAACTATTACGAGATTTATTTTTATTAATAATTATATTGAATAAAGTAGATTCTTTTTTACCTTTTTTAAATCTCATCTAGAGTTCCCTTCCTACTCTACGATCGCATCTTAATTCCATTTTTAAAAAAATATTATTGTCATTGTTAATTTTTGAAATCTATTAACAAAGATGAGATTTATTTTTCTTAATAATTATATTGAATCAAGTAGATTTTTAAATTAAATATTCTAATTTAGAAATAACAATATCTTTTTAAATTTAAGATATCATATTATTTAACTATTTTCTTAATTTTTTCTTAAATAAATCAGTATTATTTACATATTGTCATTTCCTTTTTATTTTTAAATCTCAAACCATCCCACTACTTTCTCTAATTTTTTTTTATTTATGACAAACTTGAAATGTGTTTTCCTATAGAAATATAAAAAATATGGACACATAAATATGTACACACATATGTTTTATTTTTTAAATTTAATCATGATTTGGAATTCTTAAACTCTTTTTTATTTAATTCAATTGTTACGATAATCAACATAATTACTTATTCACCATATCATAATGTAAATTAGTTTTTATTTTATTTTTTTTACGATAGAAACAACAATTATCACTTATAGAAAATAATTGTTTTCTAGGTTATCATGGATATATCAAACAATCAACAAATATTTTTTTATTAAATATATTATTTGTTTTAAATTTTTTCTCAAATAAAAATAATGGTTAAATAATAGTAAAATAAAATGGTTACAATTGAAAAAAATATTTATAATTTTATTATTTAAATTTAATCAAGATTTTAAAATTTTAAACTCTTTTTATTTAATTCAATTGTTACTATAACCAGTATAGTAAAATTTAGTTAATATATCTATTAAAAGATTATTGTTTGATTCTTTATTATAAGACAATCAAAGTTACAGAATTTAAATTACTTTATTAGTAATATTATTAATAAATTTTTTTTAGTTATGATAGATATAAAATTATAATTAATTTATAAAATTATAAACTACAATTATCATTTACGCAAAATAATAGTTTTCTAGGCCATCATGGGTAAAGTTTTTGGAAAAAAGTTTTGTAAAAAAAAATATTTAACAGAATTAAATATCAAACAATCAACAATATTTAATTTAAATTTATTATTTATTTTTAAATATTCATCATATAAAATTGTGGGTATATTAAAATAAAATAAAGTGGTGACATTTTAGAAAAATATAAATATTTATAGTTTTATTATTTAAATCTAATCAAAATTTTGGAATTTTGGAATTTTTATTTAATTCAATTCTTATAATAACCAGCATTATAACATTTAATTTATATATTTATTAGAAAATTATAATTTGATTCTTTGTTATAGGATAACCAAAATTAATTAATTTAAATTACTTTATCGATAATATCGTAACTAAATGAAATTAGTTATGATAGAGATAAACATTAAGATGAATTTGTATAAAAAGATTTTTGTTAAAAGACAAATTTAAATTAATTACTCATTATACAATAATTCTTAATCATTAAACATTAAAAATATTTTATACAAATCTAGCATAGCACGGCGGAGCGAAGCGGAGCCGACCCGTGCGTATGCGCACGGGTCCAAATACTAGTTATACATAAGAAAAGAGTAATGGGTGAAAGTGTCCAAGCATCAAACCACCATTTCATACATCAACAATGTGATGGGCCATTATAGTCGAAGACCCTTATTCAAAAGGACAAAAGTTTTCAATAGGATTACATAAATTCTTCCGTCAAACCCAATTGGACAACCATACTATATATATTAAAGATGTGCTCAAACAACATAAAATTCTATGTTCCATTTTAAATATCTAAGTAGACTTTTATGATCATCTACTACTTTTCATTTACTTCATGCATAAAAGATAAACTACTGTAAAAAAAACAGCCCTTATAAATAAATGTAGCAATTTTGAATCTTTGGTGAGCAAAAGGCACCAGTCTAGGGAATAAATTACATATAAGTAGGGTTTTGCCTTTCAAAATTAAACATACAAAGCCATGTTGCAAAAGATTGTAGCTTCCATGACAGAATGCTTTGCTTCAGATCATTTATTCTAGAAAGGTCCAAATTTTTCAAGTGGCATTATCTACATCCAAAAATTAAAGGATCAGGGGAAATTATAGAAGAAAAAAAGGAAGCAGAGGCTTGTGTGGTGAGTCGTCAAATCATACACAAACTTACCCTCCAGAACATCTTGCCATCAATAAAGTTATAAGGAACAGGACCAAATTTTCTTGAATCAAGGCTGTTATACTTGTTATCTCCCTCTACCCAAACGGCATCCTTTGGAACCTATAGAGGAAGGCATACTTAGACAACAAAATCTCCAAAACACATTCAGCGATGGAAAAAATTAATTATTTTCAAAATTCTCTAGTTCAAAGGCTATCAAATATCAAGCCAATTATTAATGTGAAGAAGCAAGGATGTCGAAATACTAGCAAAGCAAACCCCATAATCAAAATGATAAAAAAAAAATGGGAATTTAATTTTTATAAGAAATTGTCCATACCACAATCGTCTTAGACACACCGTTATTGGGAGGGTAAATGTATGTAACGCTATCACCCTCCAATCCAACCACACGTTTGGTCATGAAGCGCCTAGGGTCTTGAGGATGGCGCAAGACTACAATATCTCCACAAGCAACTTTACCAAACCGGGGTGTGATCTTTTCCATTAAGAACACACCTGGTTTCGAATCGATTGTAGGAAGCATGCTAGGACCATAGGTCTGCAGCAGCACTAGAAGTGGTTACTTGATGAAATAGAATTTAAGACATGTTGACATAAAAATCATGCTTACCACAACAGGGGCGAACAGATAGGTTTTGGTAACACGCATAAAACAGTAGAACTTACAAAAACTCCATCCTGCTTCAATAATAGGCTCAAATGCCTCCGGGTTTCTCAATATCATTTCTGTCGTTTTCCTCTGCAGGTACAAATCCCAAATACTGTTATCCTTAGTGGAGAAGAAAACAAGTTCTCTGATCACCATTAGCAAACCAAAAACATGTTTGATGTATCGTGAGTTAAGAATCACGCTAATAATAACTTTGTTTTACATAATACTGTTATTTCACATAATAAAATCAAGAATAAACATCCAAATTGTCCCGAAAAGAACAACAGACATAAGTAGCGTGAGTTCTTCTTAGTTAGTTAGGGCTTGCATTTATAGCTATTTATCGGTATTTAGAATGAAATTTTTGCAATGGATGAAACTAATGATCAAAGGCATTGGGATTGAAGGAAGAAATCTCGAAATTAGTTAGTTACCTCTGAGGAGCGAACTCAACTCCCCAAGAGTTCTCTACTTAGCGTTGAGGTGAGAAAAGGGTGGGTGAAAATATGGAGTGTGGATGCTATTGGGAAGAAAAAAAACTAAAATATATGATACTAATTAAGGAAGCCTAACCACCTCCAGGAGGATTTTGTGTGACACTAAACAGAATCAATTCCTTTCGCATTGTCAGCAGTTAGTTATAACAACCTTTTACTTAATTCTTTTTTGCTTTTATTCTCTGTTTTTGTAATTTACTGCAGCTGGCCAATTTTAGTTACGTTTATTCCTCAGCTGCATCTATTATAAATACCTTTGGAAATAACTAGAAGAGGCAGAGAATTATCACAACAGCTATTTTCTTTTTAATTCATATAACATAGTACGTAGTTTTATTCCCTATCAATATATTTTTCTTTCACTTCAAATCATTTTAGTTTAAAATTAAGTTTGATTATATTTAAACTTACGTATTTCATGTTTTACCATTGAAAATTAAACACGTGTATATCAGCACTTTTTTTTTTCTTTTTTCCCATCATCTCTTTCTCTTTTACTTGAAAAACAAAATTCCCAATCTCCGATATGATCTCCTCTTCCATGGGTGATGAGTCATCGTGGCCACCAAGCACGGCTACCACAGCTACAACTTTTTGATATATTGTTTGTTATAAATGAATGATAATATAATAGTAATAATTGTCAAGCTCACCATGTGCAGCATGCAAGTCCTTAATAGTGACAACGAAACAAAATAAAACTTTCTCTTGGTATTTAATATAGTGGATATATGGGTGCATATATTAGATGTTAGTCGTTTAACTTCTTAATAGTGACAACGAAACGAAATAAAGCTTTCTCTCAGTTTTTTTTTTATGAATAGCTTTTTCTTAGGTTAAATATTGAATTAAACTATACTATAAATGAATTTGCAATAGTCCTTATTTACAACCTATGTATGCACAAAGTAAGATGCTGATTTTTTTCTTTGATTGAATTTGATAAGTTAGACACAAACAAACAGTTTCAATGTTTTGATTAGACACAAAGTAAGATCCGATCCGTTTCCAATTGTCAAGGACACCTCAGCTTCTACTTTGATATATTTTTATTATTAATACAAAAACATCAAATATATGTTGATAAATAAATTTTCAACTGAAAATATACTAATTTGCTTGTGTTAAAGAGTACCATCATTAATTTATTTTCAATCTAAAACATATTGACCAAAATTTATTTTAATTATTTACCCAGCTAGGGATTTATTTTTCTCATTCTACATTAATTATGTGAAATTAAATTAATTTAAATAATTTTGAATATAGAAAACAACATAACATTATTTAAACCATACAAGAAGGTATGAGATTTCAGATCTTACAGGCAATGGCGTACCTTTTGCACTTGCAGCTCAACATAAGTGTTACTTTTATAGAGTTGAAGCACCTCCTCTACTCTTTAGTGTTATGCACCCGCACCTACAAGAAGTAGTAAACTATAATTAACATTTTAGGGCATGTGGTTTAATGAAAGGAATTTTGGATCCGTTTTAGATTGATTATGATGATGAAATGATCAAAACAATAATGATGATGAATAAACAGATTGATTATGATGCTGGCTAGTGTATAATGAATTGGGCCATTTTGCACTGATCCAAAACACATGTAATGTAATTTTTTTAAAAGAAAATTAAATGGCCAAATAGTGTTAGCTCCTTAAATTAAAAGTCCACATACATATTGTGAAAAGTAAATTTTAGGCTCTATGGATAGCTTTGTTTGTATTCCTAACCATTCAAATACACTACTAAAAAAAAAGGTCTTTAAAGACGGTTCTTAGACCCCTTTAAAGACGGTTTCGGACCCGTCTTTGTAGCCGGCGATGTTATAGGCTTAGACATACGAAGACGATTGTAAAACTGTCTTAGATTTATTTTTTATTTTTTTTAATGTACCTTCTAAGATGGTTATACTATATAACCGTCTTAGTATGTAGCCATTCTAAGATAGTTACTAGGTATAACTGTCTTAGATCCTATTTTTTGATTTTTTTTTAGCATCTTCTAAGACGGTTATGCGGCTAACCGTCTTAGTATGTAGTCATTCTAAGATGGTTATTACTTATAACCGTCTTTTATCCTTTTTTTTATTTTTTAATTTCTTTTCAGCACCTTCTAAGACGGTTATGCATTGAACCGTCTTAGTATGTATCCATGCTAAGACGATTATTACGTATAACCGTTTTAGATTCTGTTTTTCTATTTTTTTTAAGTACCTTCTAAGATGGTTTTTACATATAACCATCTTAGATATATAGATTTTTTTTTTTACTTTTATTGCAAATTTATGACACCTCTAATAGCCAGAGCAACAATATAGCACAAGAGACTTTGTTTCTAAAGATTATTCACTGTAATATCTGTGTAAAATAAATAATTATACATCATGATGAAAGTAAAAAAAATCATATGAGAATTTTGAGGATCTTTATAGTGAAGTAAAATACTGCAAATAACAATTACTCCAAAAAATTGTGAAGAAAAACATAACTAGGCATTTTCATAGTGAAGTAAACTAATGATTGTGAAAAAAAAAACTATGCATATTAAAAACAATATTTAGGAATAAAAATGAAAAAATAACTATGTGAAGAAAAACATTGAGGATCTTCCAAGTTAATCACATCCATTTTCTCTCTGATGCATTGAAGTGCAGCTTCAGTACACAAAGCAGCTAGATCAGCATCAACATATAACCATGAGTATCCTTGGCTATTTTTCCAAATCAACCTACAAATGAAAAAATGGCCAAATATCTTTCAGGATTCAGAAGATTTAAATGAAGCCAAAACATATGGGGAAAGGAAACAAAATAATATACTAGTTATTCTTACAAGACTATACTTATACATTTGTTATTATAAAATAATGATATGTTAAGTAGGGTGCAAGTACTATCATGATTCACAAGTCCAAACTATATCCTGGAACCTGTACAAGTGAGCGTGTGCTTCCTTTTTGGCTGGTTTAATTCAAGCCAGCTAAGAGCTAGCTATGTATATCTATATATTTTAATTTACACTTATTAGGATGATTAATTACTTTATGAATGTGTGTAGCGTTAGTAAAGCTTCAGTCAACTAAACAAAGGATGAGGATCCAGCGGCTATATATCCTTGAATCATGTTCATAAAAAAGTGAAAAATTTGCATCAAATTCAGTGTAAGTGTCAAACTTAGGAGTAGTTCCAAGTCTACCAATGTGTATATATAGTTGTTATTCTCTCTGGCATAGGGCATACGCAATATTAGTTAATTACTAATTTAAATCTTTTGGGTTATTGGGATGCAGCTTACCTATGGATGGTGCATCATGATGAAAGGATCCTAGGTGGTAATAAAAATAGAAGAATTAGTTAAGCTAAAGCAAGCTAAACAAAAAGTGACCATTTAAGCCCCCACAAATTTCACAAAATTTCTACCTAGTTTGTGTAATTTTGCCCTAATTATTGCTCTTTTAACCTCTATTTTTTCCTTATTTTCTGGCTGGTTTATACTTTATATTTTAATTGGTATATATGTTCCATTGAAAAAAGATGGGAACATTTGGTGTGGTTACGTGAGACCAGATTTATTTGATAGTACACAATACATGGATAACATAACATGTCCTTGACCACACCTTTGTCTTGAAATTTTTTCTGATCCAAAGATTTTTTCTGACCATAACATGTTCTTGCACTAATTAATATAGGCAGCATTGAGCACAATTTACCAGTGTTGTTTATTGTTTTTCAACCCTTATCATTTGTTTTATAAAGCATTAATAATTAATCTCTTCTATCCAAAAGTAATGCTTAAAATAAGCACAGCCTAATCTTGCATTGATTGACACCTAACTTTAGAGGATAAACAGGAGCATATCGAAACAACAGGTTATGGGGAATGTCATTGTTAAGCACAAAAGAAGGCATCAACAATAAAGAAATGTTTAAGCAGTGTTGCGGGTCCATTTCTTTGCTTCCTTTCTAGTCAGATCAATTTTACATAATGTATATTACATACAGCAGATTAAACTAGAAAAGCATATCAAACAAATATACATTTTGTCTAATGCTTTAAACATTTCAGAAATATTTATTAGAATTCTAAAATCTGTGGTTAGGTTTCTTAGACTAACAAAAACTGAAATGAACTCTGCAATCCAAACTGAAACCCATGGCAGGTGGATTCCTTCCCTAACAGATGTTCCACGTTTTCATATTAAGCAATTGATCAAAACTAACCTTTTCATGCCTTCCACTGCAGATATCAGGAGGTATGGGGAACATTTCTGCATGACGAACAGGATCATACCTTGAAGGGAAGTAATTAACCTATAAATTCGCAGAGGTCAGTCACAAGAAAAAATTGTGAATACCGAATAATAACAAAAGAATAGGTACCAATATCACCCAATCAGCATGCACATGAATAATCTAAGCACTAAGTAGTTAACAAGGCAACCAGATTTTCAATAAGGAAATGAGTAACAAAATATAAGAAATTAAACATTGTGTTACCTCCTCATCCCTGTGAATGAGGATTCATGAAACCTTCATGATGATTGTTGTGGTGAGCACAGTTGGGAGCATTAGCAGGAAGTTGCAGATAGTTTGGTCCAAGTCCGTGCCTCTGTGAATGAAATGCAAGTTGTTCATTCTCAGCAAAGAAATTATGTATGTTCTTATTCAGGACCAAGCGACCAACAGGCTGCAAGGGTATAATGTCTTCAACTATGGATTAGTAACATCAAGAGGGTCAAAGTCAAATTTGTCTTCGTGCTCAGGATCTATTGTCTAAACAAACAGTTTACACTCAGCATATCAGTTACCAGCAGCAATTGAATCATGATTTGTTGAATGGCATGGCTGTGGTTGGCTCCTCCCACTTTAATGGCCTCTTCCTCAAATAGACACTTTATACCACTAGCGGTCTTCCAGTTAAATTTCACAAGCACTGCAGGCGCATTGTTTTATGACTGAATTCCCCGGTTCAAGCATGTTGAAGACGCCATTCACATTAGTAGCTTTCAGAACCGCATCGGCATTAACTGGGAAAAAAACATGGTTAGAAGACAGTCAACATTCACTCCTACTCAAGCACCAAGCATACTAACAGATGTGAGCAAGGCTGCTAATATTATAGAACACATTATTAGAATTGATATAAAAACAACAAAACTAAAGATGAAATGCTACAGTGAGGTAATGCAAGGTCGTACGCTCAGAAGCTCTGAGAGCTGCAGCTGTATCGGTGGTAAAAAGTGGATTTCCAGTGCCAGCACCAACACCACCAAATATGACACCCCTTCCTTTCTCAAGATGTCTAATAGGTCGTTGCCTGCTATAGGGTTCAGCAACCTCTGGCATCGTGAATGTACTCTGAACACGTGGCTCAACACCCAGCTTTTCCAAAGCAGATTGAAGCAAAATAGAATTCATAACTGTTGCCATCATTCTTGTTTTGCAGAAAATAACATATTGTCAAAAGAAGCTGGAAGCTGCTTGTAATGTCAAGTTTATATTGCATCACTTGACCCAATACACACACACACACAGCATAACCTTATTAACAACATTATGCTTAATATTAAAAACTTTCCGTTAGTTTTAATCAAAATCCTAGTGTATTTTCTCAAGCTCATTATACAGCCTTGCAAAATGCAATCACTAAAAGAAAAAACCTATTTAATTAGTATAAATAATCAAAGCACTAAAATCACTTACCCTATTTGGTATTCCGTAGGTCTATCTAACCTGGTAGCAGATACCCATGAATCTCCACAAAAGAAGTTACGACCACCAACAATAATGGCCACCTATATAAATTGAGCTTTAGGCAACGCTAACATAAAAAGAAAATTATTAAGGCAAGCTAGGGAATACCTCCACCCCAAGGCCGGAAGCTGTTGCCACTTCCCTAGCAATCTGCATTGCCACCTAAAGATGGAAGGAAGTAGTTGAATTGCAGTTTCCAATTAAGTCTCTAAGAGTAGGAAGCACTATCTATTAATTCAAATATCCTCAAAAACAAATATCAAATGAATGGATAACAGAATCAACAACAAAACTGGCACCTTGGGGTCAATGTTCTGGCAGTTTCCAGCCAATGCAGAGCCACTAATTTAAAACAAAACTCTATGCCATTTTAGATTTGACGCTGGCTTCGGTTTGAGGTTGGTTGCCACGGTAGCATTGCTAGGTGCATATCTCTTTGTGATATTTTCACTAATGGTAAGAAGGCCATCCCAATATGTCTTACAACATAACATACCATGAACAATCAACTATTAAGACAAGCAACAAGAAGTTATGCATGCCATCTTGAACAAGAGACTGAACTATACCAAGTTTACAACAACAATCAAACCTTGTCTCAGTAGGTCAAGTTAGCTACACATACCAAACAACACCAACAAACAAACAATGGAAGCTTTAAACTAAGCAAAGACAGAACATATCCACAACAAAAACTCTCAGCCTCTTACAAAGTGAGAAGATACCCCCACAAACTATATTTGAAGTCTGCTACCCCACAGAAAAAATAAGGTAGGAAATAATGAAGTTACAACTAATAACCTGAATGGCGCAGAACACCGGAATTGGTCTTGCCTTTATAGCAGCTTCAAAAGGATATAAACTCATTTTGACAATGCCTGCTTCAATGAGTTTAGAAAGACAAGTTCTCTTGAAAGCATTTGGGGCTGAGCTTGTTTTGACTGATGCAGGAAAGGGCATGAATGGAGCAGTTCAAAAAGCTGAAGAAATTTTAAAAAGTACCCCGAATGCATACATGCTTCAACAATTTGATAATCCTTCAAATCCTAAGGTAAATGATAACAGCTTATTCTATGTTTAAGTGCACGAATCCTATGTTCTTGGGAATGGGAACCCTTGCATGGTACATCATTATCTCCAACCTCCAGGTTAGGCCTATGTGTTGTACATTTGTATTCAGCATTGGTAATTAATACTTCTCTTACTTATCTTTAGTTGAAAGTCTTGCTTGAAACCATAGTCACAAAGTCCATGTTAATTGAGATGCAAAAGCAAATTTTCCCTTAAAGATAAATGCATTTTGCTCCAGCTAAAGGCGCCAATTAACAACATATACATCCCACTGCCACCACACTTTATCAAGCCCATAAACTTAATTAGAAGAAAATGCTCGTAGCTGTGACTATGAGATCATAACCAAGTTTCCCTAGACATACCAAAGAGCCTACACCAAACACGAAGGCCCTTATGTATATAATAATTAATACAATGTATTAGTAAGTCTATAGCCATGCATAAAGTGTAGTATCCCATCATTGAAATTATATGAATTTTAAAAGTGTGAAGATATATTTGATTTGAGTAATTGAAATTATTGAGACCAAAATTACCCATTTGGTAAACTATGAAGACAAAAACACAATTACGCCTAAATAGAAAAAAGAAAGATGCCTACTTGGGGTCTTTTATTTTTTTTCTTTTCAAAATTAAATATATATATATATATATATATATATATTATAATATTAAATATATAATAGTATCAATAATATAACATATAGATGTGTTTGAATTCATGCTGATGTATAGAGGTGCCACACCAAGCGGTTCTCAATATGCATGTAGGACATTTTTGATTTTTTACTGGAAGTAAGATATCTTTTCATTTGAAAGTCATGAAATTAATCTTAAAAATGTAGAGATCGACTGACTTATTTTTCTTTCAATAAAATTTTCTTCATACACATAGTCCAGGAAATCGATCTCTATTAATATGCTTAGAATTTTTAATTATTTATCAAATGTGTTGGACTTAACACTTAAGAGAACCCCCTTGAGGTGGTGCCAGACCCTAACCTCATGATCGATAAACTCTCGGAAAGAGTTGAAGCAAAAATTTACGGATCACTTCTCAGTTCTCAATGAGAAAATTAAACTCAGCCAAAGACAGAAGCCACAGATCTCATATATATTCGTCAAAATCTAAATGAGTCTTTCAAGGAATACATCAACAAGCTAGTTTAACTCCAAGAGTAGAGCTCCAAATTAATTAACCATACATGGGAATGTGGAGGAGTTAATTTCTCACAAGGTCGATTAATGAATAAATTATGTATGAATTAATTAACCATAGAATCAAACAAAAACAAAAACAAAAACAAAAAACTGTTATGACTTTAGCACAGAAGGAGAGCTAAACTCAGAAGACTAGGCTATTGGGTGGGATAGCCGCATAGCTTATGTACCACATTAAGCTTCTTATTCTACTCAATGTAAGACTCATAACATTGCCACCTCCTTTAAGAACTGATGTTTACAGAGGCTTCACCCTATTGACCCAAACCCTGCCAGATAGTAGCCCCTTTCCCTCACCTATCAGTATTTGGTACATTACACCTTAATGTAGCCTATAAGTAGCCCTTTCCATAGTTCAACACTCAACAAAAGCACTAATTGTTATGATAGCACAAATGGAGAGTCCAATCCAAAAGACTAGTCCATTAAGTAAGAGAACTTCATAGCTTAAGTATGACATTGCTCAACATAACATACATGAAAGCATCCCATTAACAATTAAGGTGTCGCTCAACTCAACAAAAGATAGGTTTTTATCTTTTGTGACAAAAAAAAAAACCTTAAAAATACCCATTTAACACAAACAAAATACAATATTGTGAAGACAAAAAGAGCTTCCAAGCTTGTTCTCTTGTTCACTCTTCATTGGCAGTACTTTGTTTAGAAATGCCAATCTTGTTGGTGCAATACTTTGTTTAGAAATGCTGATAGCTTTAGAAGGTTTAATTTGATTAAAAATACCTTTACGTTATAAAATTGAGAAAATATTTTTTAATTTTTTTTATATCTCCACTAAAGAGAATTAGAGAAAGTTTTAAGAAGGAAAAAAATGATTTAATCAAATGCAATTATATTTTCCTATAATTAAAGTTATTGAATGACTTTATTAATAATTGAATAAAACCTTAAATGAAAATTATTTTTAAATAAAGGAAGTGATTTCCATATTTTATTTATTAATAAGTACACTTATTAAAAATCCTAATTAAAAATATAAAAATCCATGAAACAAAAAAGAATTATGCAATTATTTAACTTTGATTGGGTTACTGCACACCATTTGGGTACATTAAGGTAACATTTGACATACCAATAAAACAGAATAGGAAGTCCTTTAATGTTCTTCACAATTTCACTTTTTTAGAGAAATTAAAATATACCACTTTAGCTCTGTGGCCCATTTTATTGTTTTAAAAATACATTACACATGAAACAAAATTCATCAGTATGTTACGTGTCGTTTTAATAAGTCTTACCGGTTACCACCAACAACTATTGTGTAGTGACTTCTGAGATTAAAAGGCAAAAACAAAAACATTGAAAGTGCTTATCTCTAAATATGCTGCTAACACGTAATTGGATATTTATGAGAATGGAAAGGTTAAGAATATGGTATGATTACCCATTTGCACTTTGAAAGGCTATAAAAATAACAAGAAGAAATATCAGGATAAACACAACGTTAGTTTATCCTCACGATGAATCAGATGCATGTGAGTTTTCTAGAATGGTTGTTTGGTGGAATTTTCTTATTGAATTGAGTTTGCAGCCTGTGAAAATGAAATGTTTAAGCAATAAAGTTTGTAAAGTTTATGAGCCATGCAATTCTCTTAACTGGTTGGAAATTGCAATCAGCTAACTTAAAGGATCAAGCTGCTAGATTTTAAAGTTGATAAGGGATATCTCTGATTGAAAGATGTTGATACTTGATAGCTTGCCTGAACAATTTTCTATGTTGAATTATTGTAGTGTTCAGAACTTTTAATAATGTCTAACTATTATTATTATGCATTATAAATGTTACTTGATTTTAATAGTCATTGGTTTATACATTTTATAGAGGATGAAGGGGGTGTCAGTACAATTGAAGTTCCACCAAACTTTGTTCCTACTATTAAGGAAAATGCTGTCTCGCAGATGGAGGCTGCATTGGCTGCATTGGCTGCAATATTATCAGCTAAGCAAGCTACGAACCGGAAGGGCATCGCCAGGTATATTAATGCGTGTCACAATTGTTTATAGATCATCTGTGAGGTTTGTCTTTTAGCAATTTAAGAAGGGTATAAGAATAGTCTCGTTGTGAAAAGAATGAAATTCTTCCTCGCTTCGAATATTTTCGATTTTTTAAGTGTATGTTCAGTAAAACTTGTTGTAAAGTTAAGTCCTTCACATTTTTTGTACACGGGAGATTATCATTGTTTGATGCTGTTCATGCTTTCTAGAGTGTTACTTTTTCATTAGTTATAATGTTTGGTATCATGAATTTAAATACCATGAAATTTTATTTGAATTTATGAATTTTAATTCATGTAGTTTTTTTTTTTTGTTTTCGTTAACAATTAATTTACTCATTCAATTTTGGTCCGGTAATTTATAATGCTTTTAGATTACACTGAAGAATTAATTTTAGTTCACAAAATCATGGTGATAGTGTAAAAAACAAATCAACTATATATTGCTCTATCTTAATTAAAAAGTAATTATTATTTCTACTAACGAATTCAATTCATCATCAAGCTTAAAAGATTTTTTTTAAAGGCTTTATATTTTGTGGATACTCCAATCTTTTGAATGCAATAGGAATTTAAGTATTTAACAATAACATGGCTCTCTATGTAAACTATAAACAAAGATCACATATAATCAATCCAAGCAAAAAAACCACAATATTAATGTGTGGAATGACTGAAGACGATGCCTTTCATAACTTATACAAAGATTGCTTTTCGAGAGATTGTAAACAAAAAACTGGTGAGAGAGGGTCCTTACTCCTTAGTCGTACCACAGAGTGGTGGGGTAATTTGGAATGAGAAGAAATTTAAAAGATTAGATTGAACAAATCAGTAGACAGTTCATCAAAGCAGAGGGAAACGATTGAAATTTCAATAAAGCTCTGGTAAAGAAAGTAATAAAAATTTCTACACTGTACGTATCTGTGTAAACAAACAGACTAATAAAAATTGAAGGTAGATTAATAAAATAGAGGTGACACACAAGACACAAGGTAAATATCCCAAGAGCTACCCTCAGGAGAATCATAGCCACACATTAATTCATGGAATACAGCTGTTATAGTTTGTCTTGTTGGGAAGACTCAGCAGTTATTGGTTGACTCAACCTTAGTTAAAGGCATCGTTCATAACTCATTTGATCAGTACATGAACCCTGCACTGCACTTCAAATTACTCATTTCTATTCATCCACTGAACTTCCTTTTACTGTCATGGCATTAGAATTGGTTGGTGGTGCTCTTCTTTCTGCTTTCTTTCAGGTTGCTTGTGAGAAGCTTGCTTCTCCTCAATTTCGGGACTTCTTTCGTGTAAGAAAGCTTGATCAAAAGCTGCTCAACAACTTGAAAATCAAGCTGAACTCCATAGATGCTCTGGCTGATGATGCAGAACTGAAGCAGTTCAGAGATCCACGTGTCAGGAACTGGCTTCTTAAGGTCAAAGTTGCTGTGTTTGACGCAGAGGATCTCTTGGATGAAATACAGCATGAGATCTCCAAATACGAAGTCGAAGCTGAAGCTCAATCTCAAACCTTCACTAGCTACCGTTCCAAGGTACCAAAATTCTTCAAATCTTCTTCTCCTGTTAGTTCCTTTAACGAGGAAATTAATTCAAGGATGGAACAAGTCATTGAGGACCTTGAAACTCTTGCTAGCCAAAGTGTCTATCTAGGTTTGAAAAATGCTAGTGGTGTTGGTGTTGGATCAGGATTTGGTGGTGCAGGATCACAGCAATCACAATCAACATCTTTGGTTGTTGAAAGTGTAATTTATGGCAGAGATGATGACAAAGAAATGATCTTTAATTGGATCACATCTGACATTGACAATTGTAACAAACTGTCAATACTTTCTATTGTGGGCATGGGCGGGTTGGGTAAGACCACACTTGCCCAACATGTATACAATGACCCAAGGATAGAAAATAAATTTGATATCAAAGCTTGGGTCTGTGTTTCGGATGAATTTGATGTTTTCAAGGTAACAAGAACAATTCTTGAGGCCATCACTAAATCGACTGATGATAGTAGAGACCTAGAGATGGTTCACGGACGATTGAAAGACAAATTGACGGGGAAGAAATTTCTTCTTGTTTTGGATGACGTCTGGAACGAAAATCGACGTAAATGGGAAGCTGTGCAAAAACCTCTTGTTTTTGGAGCTCAGGGGAGTAGAATTATTGCCACCACACGTAGTAAGGAAGTTGCTTCTACCATGAAGTCAAAAGAACACCTCCTGGAGCAATTACAAGAAGATCATTGCTGGAAGTTGTTTGCTAAACATGCATTCCAAGATGATAATATTCAACCAAATCCAGATTGCTGTTATGAAACTTAAATAAGCAGTTTTATTCTAGAATAAAAGGCAATTAAATGGCATAAAGAAAGAATAGCGTAACAATAGACAAACCATTCAATGGCCATTATGTTTTAATTTATGGAGAGGCAAACTTTCTGCCTATAAATTGCTGTAATTTTTCATTTGTAAAAAACAACAAGAGAAGCTATCAACAGAGAGTAATATTTTCCACACACGTTTCTTGTTGTCAAATTGGTATCCAGAGCTATCAAGAAAGAAGGCTGCGGTGTGCGCTAGCCAAGAGAGAGAGAGGAGCGTGTTAGAGCTCTGTGAGGTGTGTGAGTTGAGTGTAAACACTTGAAGAGAAAATGGCAAGTCTGACCGGTGGCATCCCGCTACCCAAGTTGACGAAAGACACCAACTATGATAACTGGAAGGTGCAGATGAAGGCCCTTCTCGGTTCCCAAGATAACTGGGACGTGGTCGAGAATGGATATGAGGAACCGGCGAGTACAGATGGATATTCAAATGCCCAAATGAACGCATTGAAAGCCATCCGAGCTAAGGACAAGGCGGCTCTGTATCTGCTATACCGAGCTGTTGATGAGTCCGGCTTTGAGAAGATAGCAAATGCAAAATCTTCCAAAGATGCATGGGATATACTCGAAAAAACAAATAAAGGAGACGAACGTGTGAAGCAAGTCCGACTTCAAACCCTTAGAGGCGAGTTGGAAAACATGAGAATGAAGGAGTCTGAAAGCGTGTCCGAGTTCATTACTCGGGTGGAGGCCGTGGTAAACAAGTTGAGTCAGAATGGCGAGTCTCTCTCGTCAAACCGAGTTGTTGAAAAGATTCTGAGATCATTGACAGATGATTTCGAGAATATCGTATGCGCAATAGAGGAGTCCAAGGATCTATCATCGCTCACCCTTCAAGAGCTTGCTGGGTCACTGGAAGCGCATGAGCAGAGAAAGAAAAACAAGAAGGCGGAGTCCCTTGAACAGGCTCTCCAGGCGAAGGCAACAATAAAAGAGGAGAAAGTGCTTTATACTCAAAATACCAGAGGCAAAATAAAAGGTAGAGGCCGAGGTAGAGGA
>QARZ01040310.1:0-13292 GCA_013407115.1 Glycine latifolia | reverse complement strand
GGCCGAGGAAGTGAACAAGTCGGCCAACAGAATTGGCGTGGCCGAGGAAGTGAACAAGTCGGCCAACAGAATTGGCGTGGCCGAGGTCAGGTTCGAACCGACCGAACAAACACAAACAATTTTGAATGCTATAATTGTGGGAGGTATGGGCATATAGCCAAGGATTGTTACTCGGTAAAATGCTACAACTGTGGAAAGTTGGGTCATATTTCCAAAGATTGTAGGTTTGAAAAGAAAAAGGAGGAACCAACAAACTTCCTTGCCGAGAAAGAAGATGAAGGATTGCTGCTGGCGACAAACATTCCGGAAACCGAGCCGAGATGTTCTAATAACTCGGTTTGGTACTTGGACACCGGCGCAAGTAACCACATGTGTGGTGACGAGAGTTTATTTAAAATACTTTCAAAGGAGGAGTCCGGATCGGTTTCCTTCGGTGATGCTTCGAAAGTAATCGTCAAAGGCCGAGGAACGATCTGGTATCAACAGCAAAATGGGCGAATAGGAGAGATCAAAGATGTATACTACGTACCTGATCTCAAAAGCAACATTCTGAGCATGGGACAGATAATGGAGAAGGGGTACTCGGTTCTGATGAAGGACCGAGAATTACAACTGAAGGATAAATCCGGGAGGCTCGTTGCCCGGGTAGAAATGAAGAAAAAATCGCATGTACAAACTTGAGCTGAAAATAGTTCAAGATCAATGCATGAATCTAGATATGGAAGATGAGGCCATGAAGTGGCATTTTCGGTTTGGTCATCTTCATTTTGGTGGATTGACCGAGCTGGTGAAAAATGAGATGGTACTCGGACTACCTAAAATGGAGTTCGGCAAGAGGTTCTGTGAAGAATGTGTGATCGGGAAGCAAACGAGGACTTCTTTCCCGAGGAGGTCGGAATACCGAGCAAAGGAGCAACTCGGCCTAATCCATACCGATGTGTGTGGGCCAATAACTCCGGAATCATTCAGTGGCAAGAGATACTTCGTCTCTTTCATTGATGATTTCTCGAGAAAGACGTGGGTTTACTTTCTGAAGGAGAAGTCAAAAGTGTTTGAAACCTTCAAGAAATTCAAAGTGATGGTGGAGAAAGAAACGAACAGACACATCAAAGCAGTCCGATCTGACAGAGGAGGCGAGTTCACTTCTGCCGAGTTCAACAAATACTGCGAAGAACATGGGATCAAGCATTTCTTGACTGCCCCATATACTCCTCAGCAAAACGGAGTAGCAGAACGAAAAAACCGAACTATTCTCGATATGGTTCGATCTATGTTGAAAGGAAAGAACATGCCGAAGAAGTTTTGGGCAGAGGCCGTGCAGTGTGCAGTCTATGTGCAAAACAGATGTCCACATGTAAAGCTAGGCGAGAAGACACCTCAGGAGATGTGGAGCGGTATGAAGCCGACTGTCTCTCATTTGAAGGTGTTCGGTAGCGTGGCCTATGGGCTAGTACCGAGTCAACACAGGACAAAATTAGAAGATCGGAGCAAGAAGTACATATTCATTGGGTATGATGAAAAATCTAAGGCATATAAATTATTTGATCCTATTAACAAAAAGGTGGTGGTAAGCCGAGATGTTCACGTGGAGGAAACAAAGCAATGGTGTTGGAGTAACCCGGTCGAAGCAGAAACTAGCTCGGAAATGGTTGTGCCTTCAACAGAAACAACTACCGAGCTCTCAGATGAAGAAGACGAGCCACTACGGCCCAGGACGAGAAGCCTGCAGGAAATATACGACAATACAAATGAAGTTCATGTTGTATGTCTTCTAGCCGACTCTGAAGACTTGAGTTTTGAGAAAGCTGTCCAAGATGAGAAGTGGAGAACAGCCATGGAAGAGGAGATTGAGGCGATTGAACGCAACAAAACGTGGGAACTGACCGACCTTCCTGAAGAAGCTCGGCCCATTGGAGTAAAATGGGTGTACAAGAAAAAGATGAATGCTAAGGGAGAGGTTGAGCGGTATAAGGCTCGACTTGTGGTAAAAGGCTATAAACAAAAGGAGGGAATAGATTATGATGAAGTATTTGCTCCTGTCACGAGAATGGAGACAATCCGACTTCTGATCTCGTTAGCCGCCCAGAACCAATGGCCGATCCTACAGATGGATGTGAAGTCGGCCTTTCTAAATGGAGTGCTGAAAGAGGAGGTGTACGTCGAGCAACCACTCGGATACATGAAGAGAGGAGATGAGAAGAAGGTGCTAAGGTTGAAAAAAGCCCTCTATGGGCTGAAGCAGGCACCTCGCGCTTGGAATGAGAGAATTGACGGATATCTCAAGGAAAACGGGTACGAGCAATGTCCGTATGAGCATGCCTTATACACAAAGAAATCGGAAAAGGATATAATGGTAGTAGCTCTCTATGTTGACGACCTCATATTCACCGGAAGCAACGCGAAGATGATTAAGGAGTTCAAGGAGGTAATGAAGAAAGAGTTCGAGATGACAGATCTAGGCTTGATGAAATATTTTCTTGGCCTAGAAGTGAAGCAGTCGGAGGAAGGGATTTTTATATCCCAAGAGAGGTACGCTCTTGAAATTTTAAAAAAGTTTAAAATGGAGGACTGCAACCCGGTTTCTACTCCAATGGAACCAGGCACTAAACTCTCAAAGTTTGATGGAGGAGAACGAGCTGATTCTGTGAGATATCGAAGTTTAATCGGAAGTCTGAGGTACCTTACAAGCACGAGACCCGACCTAATGCTAAGTGTTGGGATAACGAGCAGATTTATGGAGGATCCGAGCTACACACATTGGAAGGCTTTGAAGAGAATTCTAAGATATGTCCGAGGAACCCTATCACTTGGTCTTCTCTATTCAAAATCGGATGACTACCGACTAGTAGGTTACTCGGATAGCGATTGGTGTGGTGATGTTGATGACCGAAAAAGTACTTCGGGTTATGTATTCTTACTTGGGAATACGGCTTTTACTTGGCTATCAAAGAAGCAACCCATTGTAACCTTGTCGACCTGCGAGGCCGAGTATGTAGCAGTCTCTTGGAGTGTATGTCATGCAGTTTGGATTTCAAATCTACTAAGGCATCTGGGAGTGATCCGAGTTGAAGGGACCGTGATCCGAGTTGACAACAAGTCGGCAATCGAGCTAGCAAAGAACCCGGTCAATCACGGAAGAAGTAAGCACATCGATGTCCGATTTCATTTTATCCGAGAACAAGTCAAAGAAGGAAAAGTCGAGTTGGAGCATGTTGAAAGCCGAGCTCAAGCCGCGGACGTTTTCACAAAGCCGCTGCCGACCACATTGCTGGAGAATTGTAAACGGTTGATTGGAATGAGAGATGGGAAGAGTATTTAAGTTTCAGGGGGAGATTTGTTATGAAACTTAAATAAGCAGTTTTATTCTAGAATAAAAGGCAATTAAATGGCATAAAGAAAGAATAGCGTAACAATAGACAAACCATTCAATGGCCATTATGTTTTAATTTATGGAGAGGCAAACTTTCTGCCTATAAATTGCTGTAATTTTTCATTTGTAAAAACAACAAGAGAAGCTATCAACAGAGAGTAATATTTTCCACACACGTTTCTTGTTGTCAATTGCAAGGAGATTGGTATGAAGATAGTTGAAAAATGTAAAGGACTTCCTCTAGCCTTGAAAACAATGGGAAGTCTATTACACAACAAGTCATTAGCTTCGGAATGGAAAAGCATATTGCAAAGCGAGATATGGGAATTTTCAACAGAGCGTAGTGGTATTGTACCTGCTTTAGCACTAAGCTATCACCACCTTCCTTCTCATCTCAAGAGATGTTTTGCTTACTGTGCCTTATTCCCCAAAGATTATGTGTTTGACAAGGAGTGCTTAATACAATTGTGGATGGCTGAAAAATTTCTACAATGTCCTCAACAGGGAAAGAGTCCGGAAGAAGTTGGTGAACAGTACTTTAATGATCTATTATCGAGGTCCTTCTTTCAACAGTCAAGCAACATAGAGAGAACACGTTTTGTCATGCATGACCTTCTCAACGATTTGGCCAAACATATTTGTGGGGACATTTGTTTCAGATTGGAAGATGATCAAGCTAAAGGTACACCAAAAGAAACCCGTCATTTTTCAGTTGCATTCAAAAGATTTGATGGGTTTGGAACTCTGTGTGACACAAAAAAGTTACGTACGTATATGCTAACAGGTAAGAGAATGAGTTTTGATCGCTATTATTGGGATTGCAAGATGTCAACACATGAATTGTTCTCCAAGTTTAAGTTCTTACGTGTCTTATCTCTGTCTGGTTATTCTAACCTAACAGAGGTGCCTGACTCTGTAGGTAATCTTAAATATCTCCGTTCATTAGACTTATCCAAAACTAACATAGAAAAACTACCTGAATCAACATGTTCACTCTACAACTTACAAATATTGAAGCTGAATTATTGTGAACATTTGAAGGAGCTGCCCTCAAATTTGCATAAACTCACTGATTTGCATCGCCTTGAATTAATAAATACTGGAGTGAGAAAGGTACCAGCACATTTGGGAAAACTGAAGTATCTTCAAGTATTAATGAGTCCGTTTAAGGTTGGCAAAAGTAGGGAGTTCAGTATCCAGCAGCTAGGAGAACTCAATCTTCATGGAAGTTTATCACTTGAGAACCTGCAGAATGTCGAGAATCCCTCAGATGCATTAGCAGTGGATCTGAAAAATAAAACACACCTTGTGGAGCTAAAGTTAGAATGGGATTCAGACAGGAACCCTGATGATTCAACAAAAGAGATGCATGAAATTGTAATTGAGAATCTACAGCCTTCCAAACACTTGGAGAAGCTGATGATGCGGAACTATGGGGGTAAACAATTTCCAAGGTGGTTATTCAATAATTCATTACTGAATGTGGCGTCCTTAACCTTGGAGAAGTGTGAATCTTGCCAACGTTTGCCTCCCCTTGGACTCTTGCCATGTCTCAAGTACCTGAGTATTGATGGACTTAATGGGATATTGCGTATTGATGCTGAATTTTATGGGAATAGCTCTTCTTCATTTACATCCTTGGAAACACTGAAGTTCTCCCAGATGGAAGAATGGGAAAAATGGGAATGTCAGGATGTGACAGGTGCTTTTCCACGTCTTACAGATCTCGATATACGTGGTTGTCCCAAGCTGAAAGGGCACCTGCCAGAGCAACTTCTTTGTTTACAGACACTAACAATTCGGGACTGCCAACAACTTATGGGTTCTGCTCCCATGGCTCCAGAAATTCGTGATTTGGAATTAAATGACTGTGGAAAGCTGCAATTTGATTATCATCCGACTACTTTGAAAAGCCTTAGGGTGGTCGGGGGACAAAGCATGGATGCATCGTTGATGGAAAGTATTCAGCACATCATATCTGTTAGTTCTCTTGAAGAGCTGTTTGTTGATTATTGCCCCAATATGAATATTCCAATGAGTTGTTGTCAGGGTTTCCTTGTAAGAATGCACATCTATCATGGCTGTGACTCTCTAAGGACCATTCCCTTAGATATCTTCCCAAGACTCAGGGAGCTTTATATCTGGAAGTGTCGTAATCTACAGAGGATTTCACAGGGGCACGCGCATAATCATCTCGAGGTTCTGTTTATCAATGCGTGTCCTCAATTAGAATCATTGCCTGAAGGAATGCATGTCCTCCTTCCATCTCTTCATCATCTGAGAATAGGTCATTGTCCAAAAGTTGAAATGTTTCCCGAAGGAGGTTTGCCATCAAATTTAAAAAGAATGAGTCTCAAAGGTTGTTCCAAACTTATCTCCTCATTGAAAAGTGCCTTGGGAGGCAATCACTCTGTAGAAAGCTTAGAGATTGGAGAAGTGGATGTTGAGTGTCTTCCTGAGGAAGGTGTACTGTCACACTCTCTTGTTACTCTATATATCTTTAATTGTCTCAATCTAAAAAGACTGGACTACAAAGGTCTCTGCCATCTCTCCTCTCTCAAGACATTGATTATTGAAAACTGCCCCAGCCTCCAATGCTTACCAGAGGAGGGTCTGCCCAAATGCATTTCAACTTTTGTTATTACCCATTGTCCGTTGCTCGAAGAACGTTGCCGGAAACCCGAAGGAGAAGACTGGCCAAAGATTGCTCACATTGAAGGCGTGTTTATTTAAGCAAGGTAGCGACGTTGATGTTTAAGAATTATGGTGAAAGTTGTAGATGCTTCTCTATTGCTAGGAATTTACTCAATTATTCTTTTCTATACTTATATTTGCTTTCTGCTTGCTACACGCCGCCTGTTATTTATTATTGGTCAAAATAATTGTTTAATATGGTTAAAAGTGATTTTAGCCCCTGCATATAGTGCAATACACTAATACGGAATTCAATTTATTGCATTATGTCATTTATATAACTGTTTTTTTCTTTTCTAAAAATAGAGAACTCTTATAACTGGTTATTCGTAAATAGTTTCCATCTTTTTAGTCTTGAATTCAAGATGAGCTAAACCTTATAGGGATTCAATCATACATCAATTGGAGAATGTTGGTGAGTTCTCAATCGTTCACTTTTTTGTTGCAGTTGAATACTTGAATCGGATTTCTTGATTCTCAAGAAGCTTCTCTGGGCCTCAACTCTTTATCTCATGTCCTCACTTGTGTACCCTTCAACTGTTACCGGATTTAACCGCCGCGCATTTTTCCAGTTAGTATATCTTTTGTAACAAAATAACAGGATATATTTTTGACACATTAAAAGCGTAATTATTTTGTTATCAATAGATTATGACTGATGTCCTTTATTTTAAAATAAATCATTATTACAATGGCATGATATTTTTCTTCCTTGATAATGTACATTTTGACGGTGGATAAACTTAAACTTTTTCAAATGAATAAAAATACAAATATTAGTCCGATAAAAAGAAAGTTACAAATAAATGTGATGGTGTAAAATATTTTAAATCAATAAAAGGTTAAATTCATCTTAATAAAAATAGTAACTCTCAAAGGATTCACTGCTGGGTTTCTCCTTTTAATTTGCTAGTGCCTGAAATTTGTCCGGTCTTGGCCACATTGGTGCATGCTGCTGTGAATTATGGTTGATCAACATGTTGAACTTATTGTAACTTCCTTTGTTAGTCTCAATTTGTGAATATTCTGTTCTAATAATGGAGGTTGTGTATAGATTTAAAGAGTGAGGGATATAAGATAATCGATGCTAACACTCAATTAAGAGCAGCTAAGGATTTGTGGGAATCGAGTTCAATGTTTCACCTGTTTTGTAGACTTGATATCATCATTGGGCGATGTTGTTCATGCTTTCTAGTATTTGTTTCTTTTTTTCATTAGTTATAATGTTTGTTATCGTCTTGAGCTCAAAGGATTGATAACAAATGTGATGAAATTTTAATTGGATTTATGAAATCTATTTTATGTAGTTACTTTTTTCTTCCTTTTTTTTGCATTCATTAATAACTAATGATATTTGATAATGGTGTATTTATTTAATTTTTTTAATTGATACAGTCATAATTAGCACCTTAAGCTCCCCATTAATACCCCAAGTGGCAAGTATCTTCACAAGCTTTGGTATTTTAAATCGACTACTGAACTAATTCTCTATCCAGATAGCACAATATCTAATATTTTGAATCGGATTTTTATCCCTATATTATTATGAAGTATCTGTATGTTTAAGGCCAAGGTCGCAAGTAATTTTTCAGCATGGGAAAATAATTCTTTATATGAAGATTTGTCACTACTACTTCTTCTCCCTCATCCCTAATTCTTCCCCAACGCAACCCCACCATAACTACTACCCCTTCTCCTCCCCTTCCTCCTACAACCACTATTGCTTCATTGAAAGCGTTCCCTCAACATGACAAGCTTCTTGAGAGTCATTACCACTGCCACATTGTCCCCATTGCCACTTTTTACCCTGTCATACTCGTTTTTGTTTTATCTTTCTCTTTGATTTCTTCCTCTTCCCACCAAAGCGGTAGGGATATGGAGCAAGTTTAGTTTTTGATTTTGTTTTGTGGTTTGTTGTCAAAGGGGGTGTTGGCAATGATGGGTAGTGAATGGCCTCCATAGTGTTGTTGACAACAATGTTTTGAATAATGAGTTTTATTTGTTCTTTTTTCTGTGGTAATGAGTCATCATGATGCTATCGTAGTTCGATTGTGATGAACCCATGAGTCAAATGATTGCGATAAAGAACTTGCGAGAGATGATTGAGGGTTCAAACGGGTTGTGGAAGAGGAATTGAGAGATTTGTTTAGTGGTGACGATGAAGATTGATAGTGGTTTGAAGATTTGCTTAGGGTTTAAAGATTCACTATCTATGGCCATGGGTTTGACTTTACCCGTTAAAAATTGAATCTTTGTTAAATTTGGAGAATGAAGCTTACCTCTGTTTCCATGAAATTTGAAGAATGAAGCTTACCTCTAAATTTCTTGACATAATTTGTGTTTCAATCTTAAATTGTGCATATGATGAATTTGGATTTAGGTAATCATTTTTGTGCTTGAATTTAAAATTGGGATATAACAATTTCTGACGACTTTTAGCCGCTAGAATATGTTTTAAGACTTTTTAAATAAGTTACTCATGCAATTTCGGATTTTTTTCCGACTAGGAAACGTAATAAAATAAAATAATAATCAAAGAAAGTGCATGCCACCAATTAGCATCTACAATAGACAAAGGAATAAAACCATGGACAAAATAAAAGTTGAAAGACTAAGACCAGTCTTCAAAAGATTCAAGGACAAAAAGTAGAAATTTGAAAAAGTTAAAGGACGAGAAATATAATTTGCTCTAAAGAAAAGTTTATAGGAACAAAAATCAAAACATGTTCATCTTATAGGTACTAAAAAAATATCTATGCCTATCAGTATACAAAAGAAAAGACCACCATTTCATTCATCAACAATGTGATGGACTGTTATAGTCGAAGACCCTTCTTCAAATGTTCAAAGGTTTTCAATAGGATTACATAAATTCTTCCATCAAACCCAATTGAACAACCATACTAGATATATTAAAGATGTGCTCAAACAACAGAAAATTCTATGTTCCATTTCTAATATCTGAGTAGATTTTTATGATCATCTACTACTTTTCATTTACTTCATGCATAAAAGATAAACTGCTGACAAAACAGAAACTGCCCATATAACAAAATGTGGCAATTTGAATCTTTGGTGAGCAAAATGCACCAGTCTAGGGAATAAACTACATATAGGTAGGGTTTTGCCTTTAGAAATTAAACATACAAAGCCACGCTGCAAAAGATTGTAGCTTCCATGACAGAATGCTTTGCTTCAGATCATTTATTCCAGAAAGGTCCAAATTTTTCAAGTGGCGTTATCTACATCCAAAAATTAAAGGATCAGGGGAAATTACAGAAGAAAAAAAGTAAGCAGAGGCTTGTGTGGTGAGTCGTCATATCATACACAAACTTACCCTCCAGAATATCTTGCCATCAATAAGGTCATAAGGAACAGCACCAAAATTTCTTGAATCATTGCTGTTATACTTGTAATCTCCCTCTACCCAAACGGCACCCTTTGGAACCTATAGAGGGAAGGCATACTTAGACAATGCAATCTCCAAAACACATTCAGCGATGGAAAAAATTAATTATTGTCAAAACTCTCTAGTTCAAAGGCTATCAAATATCAAGCTAATTCTTAATGTCAAGTATGGCCAGATACCAGTCATCCCAAAAATAACAATCAAAATACTAGCAAAGAAAATCCCATAATCAAAATGATCACAAAAAATGGGTATTTACTTTTTATAAGAAATTGACCATACCACAATCGTCTTAGACTTATCACCATTATCAGGAGGGGAAATGTATGTAAAACTATCACCCTCCAATTCATAGGTCTCAGAATTGGAAATGTATGTAACGCTATCACCCTCCAATCCGACCACACGTTTGGTCATGAAGTGCCTAGGGTCTTGAGGACTGCGCAAGACTACAATATCTCCACAAGCAACTTTACCAAACCAGGGTGAGATCTTTTCCATTAAGAACACACCTGGTTTCAAATCGATTGTAGGAAGCATGCTAGGACCATAGGTCTGCAGCAGCACTAGAAGTGGTTACTTGGTAAAATAGAATTTAAGACAGGTTGACATAGAAATCATGCTTACCACAACAGAGGAGATCAGATAGGTGTTGGTAACATGTATAAAACAGTAGAGCTTAGACAAGCTCCATCCTGCTTTAATAATAGGCTGAAATGCCTCCAGGTTTCTCAATATCATCACTGCCGTTTTCCTCTGCAGGTACGAATCCCAAATACTGTTATCCTTAGTGGAAAAGAAAACAAGTGCTCTGATCACCATTAGCAAAACAAAAACATGTCAGATGTGAGTGTTGGTATGAAGAAGGACAAATAATAAGGGTTTTGCAGCTGATGAAGTGTGGGTCAGAGATAACGGTGGTGTGGGTGGATCAAATGGTGTCGGATAACTAAGATGATGGGAAAAAAGAAAATTGAGAAAAGGAATAAATAAATAAAAAAAGCATGTAAGTTTATTGTTAGTCATTATATAACACAAAAGTAGCACTATCACATTATTTTCTACTTGACAAACCAAATTCAACTTTTTCTTAATTTTTATTACAATGTATCAATCAAACAGCATCAAGAAAGAAGTTATATTTTACACCTTTTCCAAATTCCAATCAGACACAAGGAACATATCCTAGTACAGGGCACTTTCAATTTACAAATGAGCATAAAAAATTATAAACTAAGTGACTTGACACAGATCAATTCATGCTAGACAGTAAAAAATCCCTAATTGGAGAGCAAAACAGCAGACTTGAACAGTATCTTGTGATCCAGAACTGTTCATCAAAGATCGATTAAGCTACCAAGCAAGTAGAGTTTCAAATCAATATCACAAGTATTCACAGATCACAAAAATCAGCATTCACAGATAAAATCCAACAAAGAACCTCTCTGTGTGTGCGTCATGTGCACATGTCCATGATTGAGAACATACATCAAACAGTTTGCGGTCTAAATCAAACATAACCAATTTGCACAGCAAACAAAGTGATTATTACCAATAAAATCAAGAATAAACATCCAAATTGTCCCTAAAAAAAACAACAGACATAAGTAGCATGAGTTCTTCTTAGTTAGTTAGGGCTTGCATTTATAGCTATATATTGGTATTTAGAATGAAATTTTTACAATGGATGAAACTAATGATCAAAGGCGTTGAGATTGAAGGAAGAAATCTCAAAATTAGTTAGTTACCTCTGAGGAGGTAACTCAACTCCCCAAGAGTTCTCTACTTAGCGTTGAGGTGAGAAAAGGCTGAGCGGGCGAAAATGCTCGAGTGCAAAAATATGGACTCTAGGCATGGCAATGGGGGCAATTTGTGCTTACCCCACCCCTGCCCCTGAAAACCGGCGGGGCCAAAAATTTGCCCCCACCCCCACCCATGACAGGGGTTAGTTTTCCCCGCCCGCCCCCGAAATACACTTAAAAAATTCCTGTTAAAAATTAATTATAAACAACAATCAAGATTCAAAACACTTTAAGGGCATCTATAGATTATAATTGGTAAGTTAGGAATTCAATTATTAAGAATATAACTGAGTCAGGATGTGGGTGAAGAAGTACAGAATGAATAATCTAAGTAATATCACTGCATCAGTATAATTAGTTAGGAGGGTGAACAAAAATGTAGGGTAAATGAACCTAATGGCAAAGACAACCTATTATAGGTTAATTCATTGAAGTTTTAGGCCATTGGTTGTAAATGCTACTAACATGGGATATTTAATAATAATAAATGTTGAAATTGGAAAAAGTGTGAGAAACAAATAGCATTATGTAAAGTGTTAGAAATTATATAACACTTGTAGAAATATATGGTAAAAGATAGAAACAAAGAAAGAGGAGAATGTCATGAAATTTTTGTTTAGACCTTGGAATTTATCCTACTGGTTGGAGACCAGTGAGCTATAAACAAAGATGCTTTGAATGGAAAATGAAATCGTTTTCTTCTAGGAGAGTTGAGAATAAGACCAAATAAAATGTTTCTTTCTCAATAATCTAGAGTATTTACAACCTCTTAGTACTAATTATAAATATTCAAATTACTAGACAAAGATCAGAAACAAAAACTCTGTTCAACAGAAACGAAGATGATGACGAAAAAAAAAAAAAAGTGAGACTGAGAAAAGATAAGATTGTGTTTGAGATCAAAGCACAACTAGGGATGAGAGCATATATTGTTTATTGTTAAATGTGTACTTGATTTAATGTTTCTTGAGGTGGACTATTGGTCCAGTGCTGATAGGTTTGGATAATTTCTAGATTCAAACCTCATCAATGTCATTGTCTAAAAAAACAATATTGGCAAAATTCAGAGGAAGCACAACAAAATATCTGTTGTAAATGAACAATTTTCAGCACTGATTAGATTATCAGTAATTAAAGGAATCGAGATAATGTGAACAAGAGGCCAGCAAATTGGATCAATCCAAACAATATAGCACTGAAGTACATACTTAATCATTTAGAAGACATAAAAATAAAAATAGTTAAAATAAATAAATAAATAAATTGTAGCAGTTTTTAGATTTATAACATAAGCCTCAACAGCAAGACACTTCAATCTTGTGGAGCCTGAAATTTTCAGCTTGTTTGACAGAAAATTTAAAAGAAGCAGTGACACACATGCTATAGTTGATTCAGGATTCTTGTCTAGTTAATTCATCATCATATAAAGAATAAAATCAGAACCCCATATCGGAGAAACAGAGAGAGATAATTCAAAGAATCACAAAAATGCATTGGGATTCAGATCTGAGTGCTTACAAGTGATCTAAACCATCCCACATATGTTCAAATTAAATCCAAAACAAGGATTCTGATGAAGGGAATGTCAAAATTTATTTAAGGGTACCAGATCTTTGAATCATGAGCAAAAACAGAGAAAACAGAGGATGTGAAAAGAATAAAGGAAAAAAAAGTGGAAGGCATAAAGTTCATGGTGAATCAACAATGAATTCAAGTTCTGAGTCAAAGTTAAAAGGAGAAAATTATCCATTTTCAGAAAAGAAATAAGCAAAGATAACATTAAATTATCTATTTTCAGAATTTAATTTTGATTAATCATTTTAACAACTTATTTAGGATAATAACTAGAACAATTATTGGCCAATGAACATCAAAAAGGGTCATAAAAGAAAACCAAAAAGTAACATGAGAGAAAAACAATCAGCAGTTGCTAGTTGCTACAAAGACAATTAATACTGTTAAATTCAGATTAATTACAGAACCTATTTAGAACTAGATTACCCAACATTAACCATCC
>QARZ01040309.1:15788-35577 GCA_013407115.1 Glycine latifolia | reverse complement strand
TCAATAAAACATTTGTAAATAAGTAGTTACTGCTTTAATCGATTATTTGGGCTTGGTAATCGATTACAGGATGTTTAGAAGCATTCAGGAATCATAGCCTTACTGCCTTAATCGATTATTTCGTCGAAATAATCGATTACCAAGAACCCAATTGAAAGCAGGAAGTATAACCTTACTGCTTTAATCGATTACTTTGTTAGTGTAATCGATTATTTTCAGTTTCGTACTGATTTAATCGATTACCAAAACGAATTAATCGATTATATCAGTTTCAGATGGTTATTGCACAGTTTTTGGAAGCCAAAGGTCACTTATGTAAAGCTTGTCCTACAAGCTACATTTTGGGCTTCATTTTAGCTTACATTTACATTTCATTTAGGGTTAATTAGCTTAATAATTCGTGGCCTATATAAGGTCCCAAAAACTGAATGTAAAAAAATCTTTGGATGATTAATACAATTGTTGAATTGTTGGTGAGAGTTTTCTCCCTTTGTTCTTAGTCAAGAACTTCTTGTTTCTTATTAATGGCTTCTGAGCTATTGTGGTGATTCTTGCAAGACTTATTGGAATTCCTATTCCATGGTGTCATCCCCAATCCATTTCTATTCTTCTTCCATAAACCATTTCTGAATTAGAAAAAACATAAACAACCCCATTCAAGGAGAGAGTTCCTTACTCTCTTTTGAGTGAATTGAAGATTGAGTTCCATTGCAAGGAAGATCAAGGCAAACAAGACTTGCTTCAATTTTGGAGTCCATCAACAAATTGCCAAGTACTAGATTTTTCTACAAAAATGTTTCACAGCACATGGTTCATTCATGGTTTATTCTGTACCAATCTACTAGGCCATAAATTCCCATTTTCTAGTATGTTAAACTAGACTTCCTAATATTTCCAACAAGGTATTACATGCCTAATTTGAAGTTATAAAACTCAAGAGATAAATTTTTTAATCCAGACTTCCAAACTTCTAGTGAATTCATCTTAGGACACTGACATACCTTAGTGTTTTTGTTATTTCAAACAATAGTCAATCTAGATTGGTCTAAAATTTTAATATGTTGTAGTAAATATATAGATCTTTAATTCCATATATCATACACTTAATTTGAATAATAATTGAGAGAGAAATAAATTTTGTAATTCGGGTGGCAGATATGGAAGTTTTTGGGCAGCTTAAATAAAATTTGTCCTATTTTTCTTGTATCCAACTATCATCCTTCTTCCATAATTCAATCATAAATATAACTCATAATATAATTTTGAGGCTGTTACAAGGAAGGATTTGTTCCTAGCCAGGTCATACATTGATGGTGCCCATGGCTGTATGCTGTGTATGTACATGTAGGATGCAATGACCGGTTGGTTACCCTTGCGAGAAAGGATGTGTTCCTAGCCACGGTCAGTGCATCGGTGAGCCCATGTTGGGGGGGTATGTATGTACATGGGGGGTGCATGGCAGGTCACCCTTGCGAGGAATGATTTGTTCCTGGCCGGGTCATGCATTGATGATGCCCATGTGACATACTTCATTTGTTTTACGGAAATAGGATGATTGGCTGTAGAGTACGGAGGTACTGGGGGGGGCACAACTGTTTGGAACTCCTTTACTAAGACCCATGGCTGATCACCAGTGGGGGGGGGAGCGGCCTGTGCACGACAGAGTGACCCTGACATCCTGCTGCATCATCTCCCTGTGTTGGACTATTTCCGGGATGGTACCACATTGCATGCTGAGAGATGAGTCAGGAGCATGCATCATTCTAAGCATTATAGGTTGACTGTGGAATGTATTTGGATGACTGTCTCTGTTTGTTGCGTGATGAAACGATTGGGTGTTGTGATGATATTGTGATGTTATGGATTGCCTTTTCTAACTACTGATATCTATTACTTGTTGGTTTTATATAATAAACTCACCTTTGCGTTTGTTGTACCGTGTGGTTGGTACCTGTGATGATCGCGAACCTTCATTCGTGTGAGCAGATGAGCAGCCTTAGGTGACTCTGGAGGGAGATTCATTTTGATTGGAGCCGCCAAGCCGATGTGATGAAGTTGGATTTCTTTTTGGAGAAAGAGTTGTGTTTTGTTAATCAACTCTTTCTTAGTTAGTTCTTTGGCTATGTGTTAAATATTTAATTTCAGGTGTATATACATGTAAAACTAAAGGAAGTTCTAGCATATGGATAACATGTATTGATTTAATATATATATATATATATGTGTGTGTGTGTGTGTGTGTGTGTGTACATATGTGTTTAATTATGTAATTGTAATATATGTATGATAATTGTATTATCGCGAAAAATTTACCATCATTTTCATAATCAAATTAATGGAGTTTTTATTAAAATTTGAGATTTGCACGTTTAAGAGTTATTGATATCGTAGCAACGAGGCGGGTCGTTACAGGAGGAATCCTCATAAATCAGCTTGTGTCGGGGTGGTCTCTGTGTAGAGGAAGAAGATGGAGGAGCGGGCTGTGATGGAGGTGGGATAGGAGCCGGTGGCAGAGGATGCTCATGATCTGGTACTCCACGAGGACTGCGAGCGGCAAGCTCATCTGAGGATAGCTTCGAAGCTCTGATAAGCTGCTCCTTTGTGGCGCTCTCTATCGCATCAAGATAAGTCGTGTGGCTCATGACGGAGGCACTACGAACGTCCATCGGCTCGTCATCTGGAATCTCCACACCAGCTCGATGGCACAAATGCAGAATAAGTGAAGAATGAGCTAGCTAGGACTTGTTGTTGCCGTCCTGGATCATATGAATGACCCTGTTGGACAAAAGGTAAGAAATAAAGAGGTTACCTTCACCTCGTAAGACATATAGGAGGACGGCTCGCTCCAGGTTCACATCAGTCATGTTTGTAGACGGAATGACTATGTGGTTCACGAACTGATGCCAAAACGCTGCATCGCCCACCAAATCATGCTTCATCAGCTTCTCGGGCACATAATCTAAGCCGGCCTTCGTCTTCCAGGCTGTGTATGACCCTGTGATCCCGTGCCTGATTTGGTCAACTAGCTGAGGCATGTCATCCCTATACATCTTAGTGTAGATGTCAGGCTGCATACGAAGAAAAAGATGAGAGAACTCACAGCGGGAGAAGGGGGAGTAGCTGGTATCGAGGAATCTCTCGATAGTCTTCTCGTCAAAAGGAACCTGGACTCCCCGTACCCAGCTGATCACAGAAACCGTCTCTCGATCAACTCCTTCAGAATGGAGCTGGAGCTCGACTCAGGAAAGCTCACCAGTTGCTGCCACTGTCTCCTAGTAATCACCTCGAGGATTGGGGAGTCCTCAGGTAGAGACTCTCGTAGGATCTTCTTCTCTGGAATAATCTTCTTCGGCAGATACCAGTGGTCGAAGCGCTCTTGACACTCAAAAGAGCGGAAACGGGCTTCCTCATATTCCGAAACTCGAGCCCGTTTACTGCCAGATGCAGCAGTGCTCTTCTTCTTCCCCTTCTCAATCCGTTTACCCTGAAACTCAGAAAATATCCAATATACATAAATGATTCAAAAGAAGATTTCACACAAACAGATATGAATACCAGACTTAACAATTCCCAGATTTAATCTATGCCTATACTGTTATATAAATGCAATCAATTCACAAATGATTCCCAGATTTAATCTTAGACCATGTCCCTTCGAAACTAGCGATAGCTAAGAATTTAACCAAGGAAAAACAATTTCCAAATCCCAATCAAATTTAACAAGTCACTGAGATCAATGATAGTCAAAATCCACCCTCAATTCTAAAGTATTCATAATCAATAGCACCACAAAGCATCAAATATCATATCAAACAGAGAAGCTTAAATCTCCATTAAACAATTCCAAAATAAGTGAATCCATCATCATCATGATACGGTAACCCAATTCAGCATGCACACAATGATGAGATAAGTATTAGCTCAATTAGAATTCCCAGATTTAGCTTAGTCAATATTTCTAAGTTATTTGTCTCGAATACCTAAGCTAGCCTTAGTCACAGTTCATGTTCAAAACCATTTTTGCTAATGGATGGTTTACTAGATTCTTTTTAGTCAATCAACTACAACTATGAGTGAATTGTCTCAACCAATCAACATCATACAAGCAACAAAAACCATATGACTCAATCCTAATTTACCAATATAATTGCAAGATTCAGTTATATAAGTCATACCAATTCCAAACATTGATTTCAAGCACTAAGTCTAACCTCAAAAATGTACCTCATGGAAATATTCAAACAAGCACCTAAGGTCTAGGTCAATTCAATTTCTCATATTTAAGTTCAGACCATGGCTTTTTACTCCCTCACATTACTTGTCAAAACAAAGTTCAAATTCGAAGGGTTCATCAACCTATCTCCTGTTCAACTGCTAAAGGCTCATGCTCACATTTTTCTCATATCATTGACAGTCAACAATAACATCCAAGTCTAGCATCAATCATGCCTTAATCAACTCACCCACAGAATCAAAACCAGCACATACAGTCTAGTTCAATCAAAATTTCAGAGTAAGAATTTAAACAAGATAATTACCACGACCACAGGATTCAACTAAACATTTTTTTTTTCAATTTTTAGTTCAATATAGGAATGGAATTAAAACTTAGCAACCTCTAACAAAACCAAATTAGGGCTCAATCATAACATAATCTTGCCCCAAACCAGTCTCAGCACAATTTCCAATTCCAATTAAACAATCAGAATTGCAAGCTGACGCGAACCGCGCCAGTGCACGCGCTAGTCGCGTGGGCTGCACTTCAGTTCATTCTTTCAAAACCTAAACTCAGCCTTACTACCAATAGTAGGTCCCCATACGTTCTATGATGTTCGAATAGTGAATAAGCGTACCTTGTCGCCAACCATTGAGCTTTAATGAAGGAATAAAAATGAATGGATTCTTCGAGCTTGAGTGACAATGGCGAAACAATGCTGAACTGCTACTGAGCTTAGGGTTTAGGATTATATATTGGAAGTCTTGAATGTTTAAGGGCGTAATGGAAGCAATGAATTTGGACAGGAGTGGATGTGATTGAGGGTGAAGAGAGAAATTAGGGAGAACTTGGGTAGGGGCGCGTTTTCTGTTCGGGTTTTCTATTTTTAAAAACTAAAACGACGCCTACGGGCGACTCACGCGCGCGTCCGACGCGAGGTGGAAAAGAAGGAATAATGTTTCGAACATCTGGCGCGAGTAGTGCCATGTCCCACGCGAATCACGTGAAAAGGTCCAGGGTGTTCAGTCAGTTCGAATGTCTCACGCGACCCACGTGATTAGCGCCATAACTGAAAATATTGCTCTTGGGTTTGAATATGTGGCGCTAGTAGTGTGGGAGTCCACGCGATTAGCGCCCCAAGTGAAAATGTGACCCTTGACTCCGAACAACTGGCGCGAGCAATGCCAGGTCCCACATGATCAGCGTGGGGAATGCAATTAAGACTGATCTGATTCAAATTATTGGCACTAGTCGCGCCAGATGCCACGCGATTAGCGTGGGTCATTCGAATGCTCTTCAATAATTTCCAATGCTTTTTACCGTTCTAGATTCTAAGTTAAACTAAACCTATCACAAAAACCTACAATAAAAGATTTAAAACTAGATATAATACTAATAATATTTAAACATATGAACTAAATATAATACTAATTAACTAACGAAGAATTAAAAACACATAACATAATTCAAGCTAATAAAAAAAAACTTAAACATGACAATAACTGAGTTAAGATCTAATCAAACTCTTGGATTGCCTTTCAAGTAGCGCTTGTTTAACGTCATGAGCTTGACGTACCACCTTTCAATCATCAAGTGAATTCAGTGGAATAGAAACCGAATTCCTATCCACTTGACCACCAAAAATAAGGTTTCAATCTACATTCATTCACTTTAAAAGACTTGTCATTGTCTAAGGGAGAAATTTCAATTGTTCCATAAGGATAAACTTTTCGTACTAAAAATGGACCAGACCAACAGGATTTTAACTTACCTGGAAAGAGCCTCAGGCGAGAATTATAGAGCAATACCTGTTGTCCCGGCTCAAATTCTTTAGGACGAATTTTATCATCATGCCACTTCTTGGTCTTCTCTTTATAAATCCTGGCATTCTCATATGCCGCTAACCTGAACTCATCCAGCTCATTTAATTGCAATAATCATTTTTCATTAGATTTAGAGAGTTCAAAGTTTAAGAATTTAGTGGCCCACATAGCTTTATGTTCTAACTCAATTGGAAGATGGCAAGACTTACCATACACAAGTTGAAATGGTGACATACCTATAGGTGTTTTAAATGCAGTTCGATATGCCCACAATGCATCATCTAGCTTCTGAGCCCAATCCTTTCTAGAATTTCCAACTGTCTTTTCTAAAGTTCTTTTAAGCTCACGGTTATAGATTTCTACCTGCCCACTTGTTTGAGGATGGTAAGGTGTGGCAACTCTATGATGGACTCCATATTTGGCAAGCAAACTAGCAAACTGTTTATTACAAAAGTGAGTCCCTCCATCATTGATAATCGCTCTTGGCACTCCAAAGCGGGTGAATATATTCTTCCGCAAGAATGAGACCACTACTTTTGCATCATTAGTTGGTAAAGCCACAGCTTCAACCCATTTTGACACATAATCTACTGCAACCAAGATATATTGAGTGGAATATGATTTAGGGAAGGGTCCCATAAAATCAATCCCCCATACATCAAACAGCTCAACTTCTTGGATGTTGTTCAGTGGCATCTCATCTTTACGAGAGATATTTCCCATCCTATGACAATTATCACATTTTTCCACAAAATCTCTTGTGTCCTTGAATAGTGTTGGCCAATAATAACCGCACTGCAAGACCTTTTGTGTTGTTCTATTTCCTCCGAAGTGTCCTCCATAATCCGAAGCATGACAATGCCAAAGGATTTTAGGTGCCTCTGACTTAGTTACACATCTGCGAATCACCCCATCAGTACATTGAAAATAAAGGAAAGGGTTGTCCCATAAATACCTCTTTGAATCATGGAGAAACTTCTTTTTCTGTTGCCGATTCAAATCTTTAGGCATTACACCTACAGCTTTGTAGTTGGCCATCTTTGCAAACCATGGGCTGACTTGGATTGCCATTACTCCCTCATCAGGAAAAGATTCATTGATTTCTACTTCCGGTCCATCCTACAAGCTCTTTTCTTGAATCCTTGATAAGTGGTGAGCTACTTTGTTTTCCACCCTGGCTTTATCTTTAATTTCCAAGTCGAACTCCTGAAACAAAAGCATCCAACGCAACAAGTGTGGCTTTGCATCTTGCTTAGTCATTAAAAATTTAAGAGCAGCGTGGTCAGTGTAAACAATAACCTTAGAACCAACCAAATAGGACCTAAATTTGTCTAATGCATAAAACACAGCTAGTATAATAACCAAGGTTAAATAAATAAAATAAAAAGAAAGAAAAGTTTAAATTTGCAAACTTTCTGTCGCAAAAGCATTAGTGACGGAATTAGCGACGGAATTAGAGTTGAAGGAGCCACGCCGGTAGCGTGGGAAGTGCTCCAGAAAGCCATTTTCCACTGGAATGCCATGCCGGTAGCGTGGAAAGTGCTCCAGAAAGTCATTTTCCACTTGAATGCCACGCCGGTAGCGTGGGAGCCACGCTGGTAGCATGGGAAGTGCTCCAGAAAGTCATTTTCCACTGGATTTCCACGCTGGTAGTGTGGGGGCCACGCTGGTAGCGTGGGACTCACGCTGGGGGGCCTATAAACGGCCATTTTTTTACGAATTTTTGGGCCAAAAACGCTTCTTCTTCTTCCTCTAAGCTATTTTCCTCCATTGTTGAGTTTGGAAGCTCCATAACCGCTTATTCCTTGACCTAAACACCTTTTACCCAACTAGGAAAGTGATTAAAACCTCGAGATGAGCTAGATCCTAGTTTCAATCTCTCAAAAAGATAACTAATCGGAGAAATCCCGTTCTCTAGGGAATATCCTCAGAGCTTGGATTTTGAGAAGAAAGGAGTCATTTCAGAGGCGTTCAAGCTTGGGAAAGCTATCCTCTGACCTTCCTCACCAGTCTAGAGGTGAGAAACTCGATCTTTAACCGATTGAATTGTGAAAATGATTCTGGATGAGTTTGATGAACTTTTGGATAAATGAGTGAGTTAGGGTCGAAACTAGGCTTGGATTCTTTAGAGATATATGCTCAGGAGGCTGTTTAGATTAATGTTAAGCTTTGAATCTTGAGTATTGATAAAGTTTAGTTTTGACTCTGACGTCGGTATGAGTAGGAAGAATGTTGATATAATGATGAGTTTGAGCCTAGGTACCTTTACAAAAGATGTTCAGGAGGCTAAATAAACGGTGAAAATGTGTTGAAATGGCCGTTCTGATAAACTTGACCAGTATTGATATTTTACTTGGCTTATTGAAAGATTAAGCGGATATATGCTTTGAACTAGCTTATATCAAGCCTTAGAGGGACTCTAGTGCCTTGATTAGACTGAGACAGATCCTATTAAGGATCTATGAGTCGCCTGTAAGGTGATGAGTTATGATAACCTTAAGAAAGAAACAGAGAGGTTTAATGAAAAGGATTAGCCTTGTCTTGTCATTCTAACGGTTGATGACCGTTATTGATGTTTACATGCTCTTGTGTAGGGCGTGATTCTGACATCACTGGTGGTGGTGACCACGGATCCGGGAGAGCCAGTACAGTGCTGAGAGCAGGTAAGCTCTTTGTTCTTGGGAGTGTTTCCCCTTGATTGTGTTCCACCATACTCCAGTGAGAGTAATGGTCATTGTATGAGTTAATGCATGTATATTGAAATTGTGTGTTACTGTTTTGATTGAAAACATGTACTTGATATACATGGATTGAGGCGATGTGTATTGATTGATGAGATTTCTCTGGCCAGTAGAATAGAATGGAATGTATGTATATGTTTGTGTAAGTCCTGATGTGAAATGTGCCCATATAAATGGATGTAGCTTCCTCAGGCAAATAATGGGAAGTCCTGATGAGAAATGTGCCCATATAAATGGATGTAGCTTCCTCAGGCAAATAAAGGGAAGTCCTGATGTGAAATGTGCCCATATAGGTGGATGTAGCTTCCTCAGGCATTGATAAATGATATAGATACAGATGTGCCATGTACATGTGATGTGTTTTAATAGTTTGATGGCTAAATGATAATGATATATGTTTTAAAAAGGGTGTTGATGAACCCTTGAGACTTATGTATATGTGGTGTTATGGCTTGAGAGCGGTGATGGCTAACTTGTAATGCCAATTTTGATATTATATGCATAGAAGTGAACCAGGGGGAGGAAAGACCTCCAAGGACCCTGAGTTTACTGAGATTGTTATCTCACCCCTGTTGGGGGTTATGTTTTGCAGGTGATACTCAGGGAGCTGCTGAGAGATCCCAGGGCAAGAGGCCCGAGCAGGGATAGGTCTTGTAGGGACCTTAGGCATAGAGTTTGAGAGCATGTTGGCTCTACATTTTGTTATATGCCGATTGTTATGTATACACTTTGTATCTTATGAGAATTCACTATATATGATGTACAGTTGATGTTATTAATGACGTTTGATGACGTCAATTTTATTTATCGCTTCCAATTCAATTATCTGTGATAATTGCTGCGCTTAACGACCATAAATCAATGTTAATGAACCGGATGCATACGGAGCGTTACAGCTAGCATTTCTTTTTCAGTGGTGGCATAATTAATTTGTACCTCATTCAAAATCTTGCTAGCATAATATATAACATGTAGACGCTTATCTTTTCTTTGTCCTAAAATAGCACCAATTGCATAAGCACTTGCATCACACATAAGTTCAAATGGTAAATTCCAATCAGGGGCTATTAAAATAGGTGCAGTAGTAAGCTTATTTTTTAATACATTAAATGCATTAATACAAGCTTCATTAAAGCGAAATTCTACTCCCTTTTCAAGTAATTGGCTGAGAGGTTTTGCAATCTTGGAGAAGTCCTGGATGAACCTCCTGTAAAATCCTGCATGACCTAGAAAACTTCGCACACCATTAACATTAATAGGAGGAGGTAATTTTTTGATTAATAATAATTTAGCTCTATCAACCTCTATTCCTCTTTCAGAAATTTTATGGCCTAAAACAATTCCATCCCTTACCATGAAATGACATTTTTCCCAATTTAAAACTAAATTTGTCTCTTGACATCTTTTTAAAACCTTAGCTAAATTAGCTAGACATGAATCAAAACAAGAGCCAAAAATAGAGAAATCATCCATGAATACCTCGAAACCTTTTTCTACCATGTCAGAAAAAATAGAAAGCATGCACCTTTGAAATGTCGCAGGCGCATTGCATAGGCCAAAGGACATTCTTCTATAAGCAAACACTCTAAATGGACATGTAAAGGCTGTCTTTTCCTAGTCTTCTGGTGCTACTGGAATTTGATTGTACCCAGAGTATCCATCTAAGAAGCAATAGTAGTCATGACGAGCTAACCGTTCTAACATTTGGTCCATAAAAGGAAGTGGAAAATGGTCTTTTCTGGTTGCATCATTAAGCCTTCTATAGTCCACACACATCCTCCAGCCAGTGATAGTTCTTGTGGGAATTAAGTCATTGTTGTCATTTTGAATGACTGTCATCCCACCTTTCTTGGGGACGGTCTGAACTGGACTTACCCATGCGGTGTCTGAAATTGGGTAAATCATGCCTGCATCCAATAACTTAACCACCTCTTTTCTGACCACTTCTTTCATAGTTGGGTTAAGTCTCCTCTGCGGTTGCCTCACTGGTTTCATATCATCCTCCATAAGAATTTTATGAGTGCAAAAGGAGGGATTAATACCTTTCAAATCGGATATGGACCAGCCTATAACAGTTTTGTGCTCCTTGAGTACTTTCAACAGCTGCTCTTCCTCATAAAATTCCAGCCCTCTATTGATAATTACTGGGTATGTCTCTTCATCACCTAGGAATACATACTTCAAAGTCTCCGGTAACTCTTTCAACTCAACTTTTGGTGCTCCAACTGGGATGTCATCTTCTTTCTTTTCCAGCACCTCCATGGCCACCTCTAACTCTTCTTGTATAGTTTCTTGGCTTCGAATTTCCAGCACTTCTTCAAGTTCCTGTTCCTTTGTTTGACCTGCATGAATTACATTATCCAAAACATCTAGCCTAAAACAATCATGTTCATAAGATGGATTTTTCATAGCATCAAAAACATTAAAAGTAATAGACTCATCATCCATCCTAAGTTCTAGTTTCCCTTGTTCTACATCAATTAAAGCTCTAGCAGTGGCTAAAAATGATCTACCTAAGAGAAGTGGTATTTCACTTTCACCATCCATATCTAAAATTATAAAATCTGCAGGAAAAATAAACTTATCTACTTTAACTAGAACATCCTCAATGACTCCTGTAGGCTTCCTCAAAGAACAGTCTGCAAGCTGGAGAGAGACTCTAGTGGGCTTTAATTCAGAAATTCCCAAAGACTTGCAAACTGACAATGGCATTAAATTTATGCTTGCCCCCAGGTCACATAGAGCTCTTCCCACATTAATGTTCCCTATTGCAATTAGGATATTAAAACTGTCTAGGTCTTTAAGCGTTGGTGGCAGCTTCCTCTGTATTATAGCACTGCACTCTTCAGTAAGTGCAATAGTCTCACAATCCTGCAATTTATGCTTCCTAGACAACAGTTCTTTCATAAATTTTGCATAGTTAGGCATGTTAGCTAAAGCTTCAGCAAATGGAATATTAATATGCAATTTTTTAAACATGTCTAAGAACCTGGCAAACTGTTGCTTTTGGGATTGTTGCTTGCTCTTCACTGGATAGGGAGGTTTCTCAAAACGGGAGAAATCCATTAGCTTCTTGGAGGGTGCAGAATTTTTCTCTTGCCTTTCTTGCTTGTGTAAAGGTTCTTCTACCTCTTTTTCTGCAGTAACTACAATAGTTTCATCTTCAAGTCCTCCTTGGCTTACCTTGGGCTTTTCTGGTGAATTGATTACCTTTCCACTCCTAGTAGTAATTGCTTTTGCATGTTCCCTTGGATTCACCATGGTGTCACTAGGAAAATGTCCTTGAGACCTTTTAGCTAGTTGCTTTGCCAATTGACCAATCTGATTTTCAAGATTCCTAATGGATGCATCTTGATTTTTATGGTGAGCTTTGGTTTCATTGATGAAGGCATTGGTGGCCTGAATGTGCTCATTGGTGGTCTTGGACAATTGTAGCATGGCCTTCTCTAGCTCTGATGGCTCTTTAGGTGGAATAGGTGAGGCTGCAAATAATTGTTAGACTTGTAATCTAATCCATCACCTTGAATCCTCCTCTGAAAATTATTCCCCATGGCATTATTTTGATTTCTCTAAAAACTTTGTTGGGATCTTTGATCATACCAAAGGCCATTCACCTGCACTGGATCAGCTCCTACTAATGTAGGACATTCATTAGATTCATGCTCACCTTGGAAATATTCACAGATAACATGTTGCATTCTGCTGGATGAAACTCGAGCTGCAGAGACTGGGAGTTTGTCAATCTTCACATTTAATTTGGCTAACTGCTGAGCCAATATTTTCTGTTCAGCTAACATTGCATCATTACTTCCTAATTGAATAACTTCTCTTTTGGGCTGAACTGGGATACGTTCGTTTTCATCACGGGCCAAAGAGTCAATTAATTCATAAGTCTGCACTGCAGTCTTCGATCTTATAGAACCACCAACTGCAACATTAACAATAAGGCGTGATTCAGGTATCATTCCATTAAAGAAAATACGTACCTTTTTACCCACAAGCATGTCATATTGTGGACACCTCCGAATCAGCTCTTGAAATCTATTCCAAGCTGAACATAAAGTCTCCCTCTCATTTTGAGTGAAATTTGTGATCTCATTCACCAGCCGGTTGTATTTATCCATTGAAAAGTATTGAGAGAAAAATTTTGCAACTAATTCTTCCCAAGTGGTTATGCTATTTGAGGTCTGTCTATCCAACCATCTAAGTGCTCTCCCTTTAACAGCAAAAGGGAATAACCTCAATCTTATAGCATCATCTGATACCCCTTGATGTCTAATAGTATCACAGATTCTCAGAAATCTGTCAATGAAGTCATGAGGGTCCTCATCATCTTCCCCACCAAACTGACTGCGTTCCACCAATGTAATCAATTAAGGATGAATGTCAAAGTGATTTGCTTCAATTGGTGGTCTTACAATACTGGAGTTTGGTCTAGTGAACAATGGAGCCAAAATATCCTCCATCAGTTCATCTTCTGGTCTTGGCTGATTATTTCCTCGGTCAGCCATTTCAAATTCTAATTCAGAGATTGAACCAAGATCAGAATTTTCTGCTTCTCTTTCTCTTTGTCTGGCTAGTCTCCTGTTTCTTCTAATAGTCCTCTCTATTTCAGGATTGAACTGTAAATGCTCAGGATTAACTATACCTCACATAAACTAAGAAAAGCAATTTAGTAACAAAAGAAATTCCAATCCCGAAGATTAAAGTTACTATAAAATTGGCGATTTCAATCCCCGGCAACAGCGCCAAAAACTGGTTGCACGTTCGGCAAGTGTACCGTTCGTTTCAAGTAATAAAGTGAGTAAGTAAAGTATCGTCTCCATAGGGATTGAATGCAATCTTATCGTAACTTACTATCTCAGAAATTGGAAGAAAATTAACAAGTTTGAAGAGAGTGTGGTTGTATTTTGTGAATTACGTAAATTAAATAATGACAGAAAATTACGAGAATTAAAAAGCGAATTTAAATTAATCTTTATGCAGTGATGAGAAATAATTGTGGCCAGAGCACATTCCCCTTTGTTCCCTACCTTCTTTACTTGAATTGGTTGTTAATTTCAATTACTTCTAATTACTCAGAAAGTGTATTTTCACATAATTAGTTAAATCCTAATCCCTTAGTAATTTAACCCTTTAACCCAATCAGAAATCCTAATTCCTTAGTGATTCCCTAGCAAGTGAAGCATTAAGAGAATACATCATATACATTCTGCAATCATACATCCCTATCCCTAGGCAATGTAAAAATTGTTATCTTACTCCTTTTAGAAATTAGAGTCCCAATATCCCTATTGCAAACTCTAACCCTCAGCACTTTAATAGAATGGCCAAATCCACTAAAGAATAATACAATGAAGAACAAAGTAAAATAAAGCAATTATCAGAATTTCATATTAATACCAATCAAGTTACAGAGGAGTTCACATTGGTTCTGGCTCTAACCACAATAAGAAGAGTTTTAGCCAGACATAATCATGTCTAACCTCAAGAAATACAAAGACAGTAGAAATATTACAAAACCTTCAATCTTCCTTCAATCTCTCGCCTTGATCTTCCCTCTACTTTCTCTCCCTGTGTTTTTGTCCCCCTTCTATGCCAAAAAGTGTCTTCTTTTATCTCCCACACGTTTATATATTTAATTCAGGTAAGAAAGCTCTTTTTCCTCAGCTATTTTAGTGCAAAATCACTTAAATCAGGAAACAGCGTAACTGTGGCGCTAATCGCGTGAGATGTTCGAATTAAATGCTCTTCCTAACATTCTGGCGCTATTCGCGCTAGGTCCCACACTGATCGCGTGGTAACTGGCACTACTCGCGTGGAACGTGGCACGGATGGCGCGGGTTGTTCGAGCTAAATATTTGATTCTTTGATAATTTGGCGCTACTCGCGTGGGTATCCACGCTAATAGCGTGGCTTATTCAAATTAAAGAGTTGGCCTTAGCAGCTAGCGCGAGTGGCATGGTAGCTGGCGCTGCTAGCGCGGGGTCTTCAAACTGAATATTTGATTCTGGTAACCTGGCGCTGATCGCGTGGTAACTGGCGCGAGTCGCGCGAGATGGTCGAGAACACCTGTTGCTTCTTTTTCTCTCTTGTTGGTTCCTAAATAAAAAAATTACTCATAATTAAGATAAATAACAATTTATTAAACAAACTCGACAAATTCTAGCCTATATTACTAATTATTGAATGAATCATTAATTAATTAACCCTAAAAACTATCATATGCTAGCAGCATATCAATCAGCAACCCCAAATTTGGTCACATCCCATAATAACTCAACCGGCTTTTGGTAAACCTCATACATCCTCTTAATCAACTCAACCAAAGGGTCATCTCCAGCAAGATTTTTTGCGTTGTGAACAGTTTTAACGACCCTTTTTGGGCACACCTATCAAACATTTGTAAGTGTTTTTAAAAAATAATAAATTAACCCGGATAAGCCAAACCCTTAACAAACCAACATGTTGAACACATGTAAAACCAGTATTACATACCTCTTTTGATACAGGTTTCACAAGATGTGTAGGCCATGCAACAAATGTGCCTAGGGTCTGTCTTACATACTTGCACTTTAACATCGCATATGGGACTTCAGCGTCACCGTAAAAAAAATTGTAACACTATCTCTGACCACATCGTCTGCATAGGACACATTGTGTATGGACGATGCTCCTTGGCAAACTTTTCCCAATGCCACTAGCCTTGTACAATCAACCGAATACATGTACAACCCTATACTAGGCTCCACATCAGTACCTAGCTCTTCCCCAAATGCATTGGCTGCAAGTTCAACACAACTTCCCTTTGTACTAACGCGTGCAACTAATACTTGTATATCAGGAATTTCTGAGGGTGAGTCAGGTGAAGGCATTTGTGATCTCTCCATCTCTTGGGCCTCCTATACCTTTTTTTTAATTAGCTCCAAACTATGTTTTTTTTACCTCCTCTACTTCTCTCCTCCTATAACACCCTGTATGCATCCGGTGTATTAACAATTATTTAATCAGATTAGCGCGATAATTAATTAAAATCAACGGAAGCATTTTCAAAATCATATTTCTTGATTCATCATGTATGGTAAGTATCCACAATTCCTATTACGAATGCCAAGAAACCACAACAAGCCTTTACGATCCAGATAACATAAAGAACGGCAGGTAAAACAATAATATCCATATAGATATATCAGGACAATCAGAAACCACATGTATATGTGTGTATATATATATATATATACATTGCCAAAACAAACACTGTGGCTATACAAAAGAATAGGCATCCTGTGCCATGATCTCATAGATCATATCCTCACAAGAGGGTACAAAATATACAGCGTCTCTACATCACAATCCATACAGGATTCAAAATACATGTGCACAGACATCTTCCCTTGCAGGGCTACAAAATATATCATACACATAAAGCAGTGAACCACAAGGCTCTCAAAGAACTGCCCACGCACCTATACAGTGTCTGTCCCTACTGGGGCCTTCCGCCCTGGGACCCATCATCTCTGCCAGATACATCACCTGCAAAATATAATCCCCACACACGGGGTGAGATACAATCTCAGTAAGCTCAGGGTTCTTGGAGGCTTCTCTTCCCCTTGGCTCACTTCCATGATAACATAACATCAAAGGCATCACAACACCAGGCCTCCTGGCCCTCACAACAACACATAGACATTCTCTATCTCTAATGTGTATCTGCAGTACTACGTCTGCCAAAGATGCATCATCATCAACATCAGGACTCTTAGTCCCCAGTATGAGACCGGAACTCACACCCGTGCCATCCCATCGGGAGCTACCCCTTTACACATGGATGCACGTATATGGCACCTGCGAGAATAGGCTTCAACCGCGACGGGACCACCTATCTCTAGTCTTAAGGGATCATACACCCTTTACGTGAAGCAAACCGACTAGGAGTTGCGCTCTACTCCCAGGGAGGTCCATATCTATCTAACTGGCCAGAAGATCTATCCGGAAGGCAACTATACACAAGGCACAGAAACAAGCATACGTATTATCATGAGGAAAGTTGTAACATCCAATTCAATGCATATGAATCATGTATGCAACCATGACTCCCTCGGAGTATGGTGGAACTCAGGCAATGGGAAACACTCCCAAGAATAAAGAACTTACCTGGCAACACAGTGCTCTGCTTTTCAATCCCTGAACTGTGGTCTCTGCCACTGACACCTTCGGTGTCACACCCTATACAAAAGCACACAAACAATCAACAACGGTTCTCAACCGTTAGAATGAAAAGAAATGCTATTCTTTTCCATTTAACCTCTTTTTCTAAGTTTCAAAGACTAGTCACCTAACTAATGACTTACTGGCCCCCCAACAGGATCTATCTCGGCCTAACCAAGGCCCTAGAGTCTCCTCAAGACTCTGCATAAGTCAATTCAAAGAGTTTAATACTCTATCCATACCAAATCTCAAAGATTATCAATATGGCTAAAATGATTACTTCAACACATTTACACCGTTCATATAGCCTCCTAAACGCATCTTGTAAAAGCACCAAGGCTCATGCATATCATAATATCATCAATCTAACCAATATTCTTCCTACACATACATTCTTCAGAGCCAAATTCCAAAGTCCATAAAAATTATATTTCAAGGCTAAACCTTTATCACAATAACCTCCTAAGCATACTTTTCCAAAGGACCCAAGCCTAATTTAAGCTCTAACTCAAATGGGTCACTATTCATCTCAAGAACAAATTCTTAAATAATCGGTAGAATTTGTGTTTCTTACCTCTAAATCGACAAGGAAGGCTAGAGGACAACTTCTCCAAGCTTGCACGTCCTTAAAACGCCTCCTATCCCCTCAGAAATCAAACTTTGGGAAATTCCCTAGAGAACGCGATCTCTCCGTTTGATGGTTTCCAAGGAAAAAAAAGGTTGGAATCTAGCTCATTGGGTGATTTACTTCAACTTTCATGAGGTTTCTGGCCCCAAAATCGTGAAAATGACCTTTTATAGTGGCCCAGTTCACGTTCCCGCGCTAATCGCGCCAATCTAATGCTATTGGTGCCAAATTCCAAAGGTCTGGATGTGTTCCTGGTGCTAACCGCGCTAGATTCCAGTGAGAAATGACCTTCTGGTGCACTCTGGTGCTAATGGCGCAACTTTTGGCGCTACGGGCGCTAACGGCGCCGCATCTTGTGTAACAACCCCCACGTCGCTACTGTATCACTAACTCTTAACCATAACATTAATGTTATTGTTGATAAAAAAAACACCCCTTTTTAATTGGTAAAGAAAACTGTGGTAAATTTTTTGCGATCACATGACGATCATAGCCATAAACATGACACGTATAAAACATCCTAATTGCATATATATATATATATATATATATATATATATATATATATATATATATAACGTGGTTTAGTTGTAAACACAATTATCCATGTCTAAAATGTACAAGTGTTTTACAAAGGAGACAAGAAATTGAACGTCAGGGGTGTAATTAGCAAAACACGGGTATGACTATCAAAACAGGGGTGTAACTAGAAAAACATAACTCCTGCCCGGGATCCATCACATCGACATCCCGGCAACTCGGTGGCTCCAACCAAAAGTTGTCATCTTCTCGGTCACATACTATTGTCCATCTGCTCACACGAACACGGTTCGCGATCATCACAGGTACCCAACCAACCGATGTAAAATAACAAGCAAAAGATAGCATTAGTTAAGGAAGGCAATTCAAGCGTCACAATACCATCACAAAAGTCCAGGTATATCACATGCAACAATCGCATCCAAGGACATTCCACAAGTCAACTTAAAATGCCTAGCATGATGCATGCTCCTGACTCAGCCCTCAGCAATGCAATGTGGTACCATCCCGGAAATATGCCAAATCCATGGTCCAAATGATAGTTGTAGTTGACGTCGGGGTCACTCTGTCGTGCACAGAACTCACCTCCCCATGGTGGTCAGCCAAATGGGTGTCATAAGGATCTCCTTACAGACGTGGCCCCCCAGTACTTCTCGTACTATTACAGTCGATCATCCTATTTTCGTTATGCAAATGAAGTATGTCTCTCATGGGCACCATCAACGTATGGCTTGGCATAGGAACATCCCATCCTGGCTAGAATCTCCATACCCTCCCATGTACATATATACCGCCCCAAACGAGGGCCGCCTAACACGGGCTGCAAAAGTTGTATGTCTCTCATGGGCACCATCAACGTATGGCCCGGCACAGGAACATTCATCCTGCCTAGGATCTCCATACCCTCCCATGTACATATATACCGCCCCAAACGAGGGCCGCCCAACACGGGCTCATCGATGCACTAACTGTGGTCCTTGCAAGGTTAACCACTCGATCCTGGCATCTCACGTGTCTATACATAGCCTCTCACCATGGCTCCATCAAGGTACAAAATAGCTCAAGCCATCACATAGGTTGACCTCAATGTAATCACATACGTCATTCACGAACACTACAAACAAGTGGAAAAGTGTGAAGCATTGGGTGTCCGGGTCGGCATCTAAATATATAAACCCAAGATAAGAGTCCGAACAGAGTCGGACAAAGGCGGATAAGGTTTCAAGGGCTTGAACTTAACAATTTTAAAAAGAACCACCCAACCAAGTAAAGGACCCAGTGGCTCTCTTCCCGAGGAAGCACGAGCTCATCCGAGTTAGGGAACCCGATAGTTCACTCGAAGCGAACTTGAACTCAATAGCTCTAAGGTATCATCCCGAGTAAGGAACCAGGTATACCGACGTCCGCCAACAAGGATTGTCACATTCTGCATGCACACATGCATGCTACGTAACCCGCTTAACTCGGCCTACCCATCCCGATAGCCGACATCATAAACAAAGGTTTGACACATGTATGTAACTCGGCCAACCCTCCTGGTAGCCGACATCACAAAGGTTTGACACATGTGTGTAACCCGGCCAACCCTTCCCGGTAGCCGACATCACAAAGGTTTGACCCATGTGTGTAACTA
>QARZ01040309.1:0-15778 GCA_013407115.1 Glycine latifolia | reverse complement strand
GGCCAACCCTTCCCGGTAGCCGACATCACAAAGGTTTGACACATGTGTGTAACTCGGCCAACCCTTCCCGGTAGCCGACATCACAAAGGTTTGACACATGTGTGTAACTCGGCCAACCCTTCCTGGTCCTTAGCACCTTCACGAACACTTATGCAAAGTATATTGGGAGCCTTTCAGCATCAAAATGCCAACTTCACACACATGCACAGGGAGTACTTACAACATCAACTCCCCCTTCAAGAACACCACACTAGAACATCATTAACATCAACACAAAAACCAACCAACGAACATAAAGTGTAACCCATTCCATCCACTCAAAAGCATACTTTCTGGAAAACAACACACACAGAGGGACATGCAATCATCGCCATGGTTGGACTCCCTGGTCCTCAACCATGTTACCTAAAGTTGTTATCAAACATAATAAACTCCTCTTACCTAACCAGGAGTTCACTCACGAGCTTTACGACGATTTGTCCTAAGTGTCTATTCCGACCACGAGGTCCTTCTTGACGTCGGGGTATCGCAGTAGCAACGACGAGTTAAAGTGGTATAGAAGGGTTGAGGGTGAGAGGGTTCTGGGTGTGAGTGAGTTTGGGAGAGAAAAAGAGAGAAAACACAAAGTTTGGAGAAAGGAATAGTACCTTCTGTTGTGCCAGCCTGCTGCTTATAAACACGGCTAACAAAGCATGTCCATGAAACGTGCATGGCCAGCAACCATAGCACAGCAGTGTTGACTTACGTCCCATCACCCATCAAGCATGCAACCAAAAACAAAGCACTCAAGACAACAATTAATACAATAAAACATATAATTAATCAATATAATACAGACATAAACATCCAGCTTAGCAACTTATAATCCGGGTGTTATAGGTGGAGCCTCTAGAAGCTTGTTCGAAGTACTGACTGATGGTGACCCCAGAGCCTGCTATACGCACATGAACTAGGTGCTCAGGTCGTCCAATGACCGCATTCAAAATGTCATGACGACCATCGAGAACCACTAGTTGGGGTCTCTACCACAAGATCATCAAACAAAGAAGACATAGAAAGCTTAAGTTTCTCCACACATAAGCAAGATGTAAATGAATGGGTTACACCATAATAGAAAAGCACAAGTAACAGAATCCTATATCTTCCACATGTTAACTAGCAGTGGAAACTAAAGAACACCTTGATAATTCACAGCTTGCTTCACCTTAGGTCGCAAGCCATTTAGAAACTTCACACATTTTGAGCTTTCACCATTTCTTCCTTGTTTCTAACATCTTCAGGAAAGTATTTCTCCATAAATACCCTCTTGAAGTTTCCCCAGGTCACAGCTTAACCTTCAGCCTCAAAGCTTGGAGAGCATCAGCTATTGCATAGTCATTCCTACCAGCCATCACTTCTTGCACACACTAAGAAATGAAAACATGGAAGGGATACACACAAGAAAAAGAAATAAAGCAAATTTATACCTATCTCAAGTCCCTACTCAATTACTCTTGAAAGTTGATGCCTTGAGAAATCACTTCTTTACAACAGTTCTCTCAAGACATTAACACTTACTCTTCACTCTTTGTATTCCTGTTTGTGCCATAGTGTCCCTTTGCACTTCAAGAATTATTCAGATGGCCAGTCTGATAACTCATGACAAGGCATTGGAACTCATGGCATAACAGACATCAGGAATACAAACATGTTATGACCACACCAACAAACCTCCACAACCCATGCAAAACAACATGCGTAAGTCTCAAACACAAACAACCTAAACAACTACAAAACAATCCATTACTCCAAATATCAAACATTCAATCAAGCAAACACACAATGCACAAAGAAACACAGTAGACTCACAACTCACCAGCTAAAAAAGGTTCAACCTGCTCTGATACCACTAATGTAACGACCTGCCTCGTCGCTATGATATCACTAACTCCAATCGTGTGAATTTCAAATTATAATGAAAACTCCATTAATTTGATTATCGAAATAGTAGTAAATTTTTCGCGATAATACACTTATCATACAACATAACAAATACATAGATGGATACATATGGATGTATATTTAAAATATTGCATATCATTCACATGTCAGGACATCATCTAGTTGAATTTACAAATATTTACGTTTGAAATTACATGACCAACAAAAAGAATCAAGGGACTAACTAAGAAAAAGTTGATTAAAAAAACACAACTCTTTTCCAAAAAGAGTTCCAACGTCATCATGTCGGCTTGGCAGCTCCAACCAAAAGAATCTCTCTCCAGAGTCACCTAATGTTGCTCATCTGCTCACACGAATGAAGGTTCGCGATCATCACAAGTACCAACCACACGGTACAACAAAAGCAAGGGTGAGTTTATTATATAAAACCCGCAAGCATCATATAACAACAATTGGAAAGGAAACAACATTAACAACCACAATCATTACAAAAAAATCCATCAGTCTAATGCACACCCGACAAACCAATCATCCAGTTCATTTCACAACTCAAACAGTCATACTCAGAATGATGCATGCACCTGATTCCACTCTAACCATGCAATGTGGTACCATATCCAGGGAAATAGCCTCTCACAGGAAAATGATTCATCGCCTATCAGGGTCTCCCTGTTGTGCACAAGCCATTCCCCCACACGGTGATCAACCAGTGGCGCACTGGAATTCCTAACCTGACGGCCCCTTAGTACCTATGTTTTCAGCCCACAGAAACCCACAGGTATGCGCATTCTTTCATTCTATTTCCATCAATGCAATATGAAGTATGAAACCTGGGCCCATCAATGCATGACAATGCCCAGGAACAAATCTTTCCCCGCAAGGATGACCAGTCATGCACCCTCTATGTACATACATAGCACACCAATGTGGGCTCACTGATGCACTAACCGTGGATAGGAATAAATCCTTCCCCATAAGGATAACCAGCCATGCACCCCCTATGAGTGTCCATGTATATTCACATCATACAATGACATTGTTCACATCAACATTATCTCTCATCAATGTCATTATCAACATCCACATCACATCATCTTAATATCATCATCATACATATCAAACTCATCACATTTCAACATCATCAACCACATCAACATTATCTCATTTTAACATCGTCAACCACATCATGATTATCTCATTTAAACATCACCAACCACATCAATAACATCTCAATTTCAATATCATCAACAACATCAACATCATTTTATTTCAATATCATCATCATAAACATCAATATCATCAACAACATCAACATCATTTTATCTCATTACATCATCATCAACCCAATCACATTATCTCATTTCAACATCATTTCATTCATTCACAATCCATATTACCATGAGACTGGTATTTTAGGAAAATTATAAATTAAAGAGAAGGACTACAATATAGAAAACACATTCTTATGGCCATTTAAAAATTTACTAAAGAATTAAATAGGAGGACACATTATAAAATTTCAGGTAGAGCCTCCTTTGTAATTAAGACTTTTCCCAAAAATTCAATCATTATAACAACAACATTATTCACAATTTTATCCATCAACAAGCAAATTCATCGCATCCCATTAGTTTAAAACATAGTATTTCTTGAAAACCAGCACATAATAGGGACAGACAGATATCCTCAAAGTTGGACTCCCTGGCCCCCAACTATGGTACCAAAACTATAACTAAATAATAAACTCCCATTACCTAACTAGGAGTTCTCCCTATTACAGCCTAGCGGTGTTGTTTCACGATCATTCGAATACGCGTGCTTGTCTAAACACAAAGCTCCATACACAAAATCGAAGCTAATTTAGTATAGATTTCAAATGCAAGGTCAAAATTAACATTTGGGGATAAATACCCACTCACATCGAAAAGGGACTAAACTGTGTTTTGCGAGTTCACATCAAAAGACATCATTTTAAAATTCTGATTACACCAATGTGACTGGGGTTCAACAAGGATCACGAAAATGACACCAATTTTATAAAAAGGAGACTTTTACAACATCTAATTTTAAAGGGTTTTCAAAGGAAGTGGTAGAACTCCCACAACGGTACCCAAAACGCAAGAGACATTAAGAGAAGCTTAAACTAGCTAGGAGATGACAAAGGAAACCAAGGTTACCTCAAAGAAACCAAGAAATAAGGATTAGAGGCTCCGTTCTCTACCAAAACTTTGAGATGAGTTTTGAAGATTTCGCTCTGATTAAAGTGTTCCTCTTCGTGCGATGGTCCAACGCAAGCGACGGTGGCTCGTGGTCACCGATGGCCACGGATGGTGGACGAGGAGGGGGAGGGGGTTGGGTGGCTTTTGGAGGAAGAAAAAAGCCATTTTTTTTAGTTTTGACACTGCTGTATGAATTTATCACCGCCTTGACTCACCCAAGTGAATTTTGGAAGGCATATTGGCTCGCTTGGGCGAGCTGACCCAAATTTTGAAATTTCTGCTTTTGTGAAAAATTAATTCCTCACGCTTAAGATGTTATTTCGCCAATCCCAACGGTCCAAAGTTACATATGTGGGTTAGGAGACTACTTTTAAAATTTGAAAGCGATCAAATAGTTAACCAATCCAGAATGGTGATTTTACTAGAATAGGTTTCGGGTCAAACTCGGAATCACTCAATTTCAATGCAACTCAAACAAACTCCACATAACTTGACATCTACACCAAGCAATTACACATGGATAATTCACATAACATTTCAAATAATCTAAACTAATCAAATAATCAAATAACAAAAGAAATACATTAAACATCCATTTTCAGTTATCGAAATTTTAGGGCGTTACAGTTTATTTGTCTAACTGTTCTCCTACAAAGAATGTCAAAGGTCAAACACCTCAAGAATCATACGTGGAGTGAAGCCAAGAGTTGATCATCTTAAAGTCTTTGGGAGCATAGCATATGCTCATGTGCCCGACCAAGGAAGATCCAAGCTTTATGATAGGAGTGAGAAGCATGTGTTCATTGGTTATGGTGCAAGTTAAAAAGGTACAAGTTGTATAACCCAAGCAATGAGAAGATTGTTGTAAGAAAAGATGTAGAATTTGATGAAGAAGAGATGTAACACCCCGGATTATAAGTTGCTAATCTGGACACTTATGTGTGTGTTATGGTGGTTAATTACATGTTTTATTGTATATATGATCATTATTGTTTTGAGTGTCCTTGCCTTGGTATGCATGTGAGTGGGTGATAGCTGTCCTTGATTGACCAGCGGTTGCTGTGTTTGCACGAAAGGCAAACCTGCCATGCTAGCTAAGTACTTAAGTAGGAGCGTGCAGTGGAAGCGTGTTTTTCCTCCATTCTTCTCCTTTGCATTTTCTCTCCTTTTCCCCCAAGCTTACTCACCCAGAAACCTCTCTCCCTCAACCTTTCTGCGTCACCTTCATCTCATCGTCGCTGCCAGGAAATCCCGACGTCAAGAAGGACCTTGTGGCCAGAACAGAAGCTTAGGATAACACGTCGTGAAGCTCGTGAATGGACCCCTGGTTAGGTAAGGGGAATTTTTTATGTTTGATAACCGCTTTAGGTAACATGGTTGAGGACCAGGGAATCCAACCATTGTGATGATTGCATGTCCCTGTGTGTGTGTTGTTTTCCAAAAAGTGTGCCTTTTGAGTGGATGGAATGGGTTATGCGTTATGTTCGTTGGTTGGTTTTTGTGTTGGTATTAATGATGTTCTGGTGTGGTGTTCTTGAAGGGGGAGTTTATGTTGTAAGAACTCCCCGTGCATATGTGTGAAGTTGGCATTTTGATGCTGAAAGGCTCCCAAGACACTTTGCAAAAGTGTTTGTGAAGGTGCTGAGTACCGGGGAAGGGTTGGTTGAGTTATATACATGCGTCAGACCTTTGTGATGTCGGCTACTGGGGAAGGGTTGGCCGAGTTGTATACATGTGTCAAATCTTTGTTTGTGATGTCGGGTATCGGGATGGGTTGGCCGTGTTACACATAGACATCAACCCCTTGTGTCTTTGATGTCGGCTACCGAGATGGGTAGGCCGAGTTAAGTGAGTTACGTAGCGTGCACGTGCGCATGCAGAACGTGACAGTCCTTGTTGGCGGACGTCGGCATACCGGGTTCCTTACTCAGGATGATACCTTAGGACTATTGAGCCCAAGTTGCTTCTAGTGAACTACCGGGTTCCCTAACTCAGGTGAGCTCGTGCCTTCTCGGGAAAAGAGTCATCGATTTCCCTAACTCAGATGAGCTCATTCTTTCTCGGGAAGAGAGCCATCGGGTTCTTTAATCGCTTAGGCGATTCTCTTTAAAAATTGTTAAGTTCAAGCCCTTGAATCCCTAACCACCTTTGTTCGACTTCGACCGACCTCTTCCGACCTCATCCGCTCTTGTCCAACCTTTACCCTTTTTTTTAATTGCTTTTTATCGACCTTTTCTGACCTTGACTGATCTTATCCGCCTTTGTCCGACTCTGTTCGGATTCTTATCTCGGGTTAATATAGTTAGGTGCCGACCGGACACCCAATGCTTCACACTTCTTCACTTGTTTATAGTGTTCATGAATGACGTATGTGATTACGTTGAGGTCAGCCTATGTGATGGCTTGAGATGTTTTGTACCTTGATGGAGCCATGGTGAGAGGCTATGTATAGACACGTGAGATGCCAGGACCGGGTGGTCAACCTTGCAAGGACCACAGTCAGTGCATCAGTGGGCCCTCGTTTGGGGCGGTATGTATGTACATGGGAGGTGTATTGAGATCCTAGCCAGGACGGGTTGTTCCTGTGCTGGGCCATACATTGATGGTGCCCATGAGAGATATACAACATTGCAGCCCGTGTTGGGGCGGCCCTCGTTTGGGGTGATATGCATGTACATGGGAGGTGTATGGAGATCCTAACTAGGACGGGGTTGTTACTGTGTCGGACCATACATTGATGGTGCCCATGAGAGACATACTTCATTTGCATGACGGAAATATAATGATTGACTGTAATAGTATGAGAAGTACTGAGAGGCCATGTCTGTAGGGAGATCCTTACGACACCTATTTAGCTGATCACAAGGGGTGAGTCTTGTGCACGACAGAGTGACCCCGACATCAACTACAGCTATCATTTGGACCACGGATTTGGCCTATTTCTGGGATGATAGCACATTGCATTGTTGAGGGTTGAGTCAGGAGCATGCATCATGCTAGGCCGTTTAAGTTGACTTATGGAATGTTCCTGGATGGGTGTTCATGTTGGTTGCATATTGATATATTTGGACTTTGTGGTGATTTTGTAATGCTTGGATTGTCTTCCTTAACTGATGTTATCTTTTGTTTGTTATTTTATATGATGAACTCACCCTTGCTTTGTTGTGCCATGTGGTTTGGTACCTATGATGATCGCGAACCTGGTTCGTGTAAGCAGACAGACAATAATAGGTGACTGGGAAGATGACAACTTTTGGTTGGAGCCGCCGAGTTGCCGGGATGTCGATGTAATAGATCCCGGGCAGGGGTCATGTTTTGCTAGATGTACCCCTTGTTTTGATAGTCATACCCGTGTTTTGCTAATTGCACCCTGACGTTTAATTCCTTACTTCATTTGTAAAACGCTTGATATATTTTTGGACATAGTCTTTTGTAACTGTAATTAAACTATGGTTTGTGTATACGTATATATACTTGAGACTTCTTATGCGTACCTTTAATTGCGTGTATTTTCTATGATGATGGTCACCATATGCTCACGAAAATTTTTTTTCCACCGTTTTCAAAATCAAATAAAGGGGTGTTCTTTTTATTAAAATGCATTAATACCATGGTTAAGAGTTAGTGATACAGTAGCGATGTAGCGGGTCGTTACAACAACACTGAACAAATTCAATTGAGCTTGTTGAAGATTTTGAATGAGAGAGGCACCAAGGCTGTTGAATTGAATGCTTCTTCCATGGAGCATTGAAATTCTTCATTTTCAGCTCTTTGCTTTTCAACAAAGTTATTGACTTCAGGTCACAACTTTTAGATGGGCATAATTGATGGGAGTGGGTCCAGAGGTTGTTTTGTGGACAGTAACACAAATAATGTCATTTGAGGTGGCTACATGTGAGGTTTCTGACTGTTTAGGTTCAGAATTAATCTCATTGACCTTCTCTATTGGCGTCTCAAGAACAGAAGCAAGAATGGACACATCCATTTCTTGGGTTGTTTTAACAGTAGTTCTGGGTTTAGAAACAATTTTTCTAGGTTTAGCTTTGGCAACATCTACTTTAGCCTTCCTTTTAGCAATGGCTTGGCATTTGGCCTTTGCTTCAATTTTCTATTTTGCCACATGTGCAAGCCTTGCCTTCCAGGTGCCTTGACCCTAGCTTCAAACTTTTCTTGACTCATCTTTCTGAGGTCGAAGATGTTGTGGTTGAAGATGATGGGTAGTTTCTTCAGACACTCGATGAAGTCATCATCAAGGTTTTTAACAAAGCATGCATTTGTGTCATTAAAGTGATATACTTTTGTTGGACGTAGTACTTGTGTAGAATCCCTATGATTGGAGATACTACCTTGTTAGAATTGGAAGGATCTTCATATTTTGTGTCATTCCACACAGTTTGATTTCAAGAGGACTTAGCATCATCATAATTGAGCTTTCTATTGAGAGGTTTGTAAATCGGTGGTGAATCTTTAGCATTGAAAATATGACCGTTGTTGATCTTTGATTCTTTTTTTTTTAGCTATTGTGATGGACGTCCATTGCAAGCTAAAGGTCTAGAAGGAAAGCTTAAAGCACTTCCTTTGGTGAGCTTTAAAGGACCAATGACAAGAGCTAGGACTCAAGCACTTCAAGACCACATCCAAGCTAACTTGTACAAGCATGAAGAAGCACACCAACTCAAGAATGACAAAGGCTGGATTTTGATGTCTCAAGTTCAATTTAATTTAATAAATTCCAGCACTTGTTAGTAGCAAAACTAGTTAATAATTAAAAGGCTTTTAGTGCAATTGTGTAAAGAGGTGTAGATGCACTTGTGTGTAATTGTGTTGCACCTTTGTAAGCTTGTTGGATGCACCTTAAGGCTTAAAATGCTGCACTTAGAAGCTAAAATACTGCACCTTTAGGCATGTTGGTTCAGCCAAGAAGTCACTTAGGATGAAGCTTGCAATTCGAGTTTCATTAGCTTGCATTTAGGCTTCATTTAGTTTACATTTCAAGCTTCATTTGCATGATCATTTGCCTTGCATTTGAGTGTAATTTTGTGGGCTGTATAAGCTGCCCAAAAACTGAATGCAAATAATTTTGATGTCATTTTTACAAATTCTGAAATTTGTGTAGAGAGTTTCTCTCTTGTTCTTGTGCAAGAACCTCTTGTTTCTTATCAATGGCTTCAAGCTATTTTGGCGATTCTTCCTAGGCTTATTGGAAAGCTTTTCCATGGTGCCATCCACCTTCATCCCTTACCTTTCTTCCATCTTCCATTGCTGTCATTAAAGCTTCCAAACAGCCACATATTTCATGTGAATTGCTAGATAGCTTGTGTTCTTGAAGTTTCTTGAAGAGTGGGTTTCATTGCAAGGTAGATTTGGGAATTTAAATGGCTGGTGGTGCAGCCATACATCATATTGACAAGTGATAATGTCTTGATTGATTATGGATCAAAACTTTCTTAATCTATCCTTCATATCTTAAAAATTACCGTTAGACATATATGATATAAAAGGAGAAATAATATTGTTTGACATATATGTTCCTTTTAATGGGATAATTTTAACATAGCATGATTTGATTTCATTTTAATAATGATGGATACTAAGATATATGTTTGTATTGATTGGATGATAGTTAACTTTACTAATGAACGAGTGTGTGTTCATGCAGTGGATGAGTGCTACAAAGAAGTGTAGATCTTACCTTGTGTTGCTTTCATTGATTAATCTTGTTTTCTTACATATAACCAAACAGTTAATATAAAATTGTATCATTATTTTTATCACTTATAAGATGTGTGGATTGTCCAGTTCTAACAATGTTAGATAATGAAAGGGTGTGAGTTAATAAGCATTAAGGGGCATTATTCTTATGTAACCACTAAGAATTAGAAGGGGCATTATTCTTAATGATTCATTAGGTGGGATGGCGGAAGAAACCAAAAAGCAATACATTTTTTAGGAGTTGTGCCCTACATTACATCTGAATTTGATTGATAATAAAAGAGTAAATATTCAAAAGAGTAAATATTCGCCCGCGATAATTTTTATTTTATTGAATTTTTTTTATTTTTTGCCAATTCTATTTATTCTTTCTAATAATCAAAAATATTCTAATAACTAATAATAAAAAGAAAAATAAAGATTCATTAGAACATTATAAAATAACAAATAATAGAACAAAACAACATTCTTTAGTTATATATGTATAACAAAAGTTATATATGTATAACAAAAATGGTTTATTTATAAGAATCCATATTGAATTCTATATAAAAACAAGATATAAAAAATTTTGAATAGATTCTATGAAATCTAAAAAAATCCAGCTATTCAATTATTCATTAAACATATGAATATTAGTACATATTATTTTATCGATTAGATTAAATAGATTATCTATATATAGATATCTATTTGAATTGCTTGATTCGCGAGGAGCCGTATGAGGTGAAATGCTTTAGTATAAATAGAGCACCAAACTATGTAGCCAAGTGTGCCAAAATTAAGAGAATCTTCTTTATTCTTCTAGTCTCCTCTTCTCCTTTTCTAACATTTAATATTAAAGCCCACCCTGGTCTTGCGGCCTGTGATGGCCTTTTTTGAGACTCCAATACGTTTGTTTTGGGTTATTTTTCCCTTAATCTTGGTGTCACTGTTGCTTTTCATGTTGAGTTGAATGGTACTATTATGACCATTGGAACAACTTTTAATAGAGGTTGGCATTGTCTTTGGCCAGAAAGTGATTCATTGCTGGTAATCCAAGCATTTAGCAATCCTGATTTAGTTCCTGGGAAGCTTAGGAACAAATGGTTAAAATGTTTAATATAACTATTAGGGAAGATTCGAGAAATTCTATTCAGATAGGTAAGTTCAGATGATACAAGGAGAAAAGAAATATCGCATAAATTATTAAGTTTATTGCGAATAACAAAATTTACAATGAAGGGGGTTCAAGGCACTCTCTAGCTCACTGAACTCAAAATACAAAGCTCCTTATAAAGGAGACAATAGCTAACTGTCTAACTGAAAATGGTTACAACTGGAAAAAAATAGTTCTAGTTACAACAAAACCTATGTTACTAAATCACTAGATTGGACGCTCCCTTCTACATGACTAGATGCTCCACCAAATTACAAAAGATTGGATGACCAATACAAAAAACAATGAGTATTGGACTAGAGGACCAATGTTGTTGTCCACCATACCTTTATAGTCCATCATCCAACACTCAATAATCTCCACCTTGGTTCAATAACATTTCTTAATTACAAGTAACTTAATTAATTTCCAGCAATCTATGTTAAGTAGATCTAGACATTGCTTGAACTTGCTTCTTGGAACAGGCTTCGTGAACATATCAGTTGGATTCTCCCTTGTATCTACTTTTTAGACTTTGACCCTCTTCTTAGTAAAAATGAAGTGGTATCCGATGTCAATGTGTTTAGTCCTTTCATGATGGAATTGATCCTTGGCTAAATAGATTGCACTCACACTGTCATAGAAAATAATAGCCTTTTTCCTGTGGAAACCTAAGATTGCTAGTCAAACCCTTTAGCCTGATCCCTTACTTTATTGCTTCTGCCAGAGCCATGTACTCCACCTCTGTAGTGGACAAAGTCACTGTGGGATGAAGTGTTTTCTTCCAAATGGCAAGATAGTTTCCAATCATGAACATGTACCTACTCACAGATCTCCTTACATCCAAATCTTTAACATAGTCAAAATCCGAGTAACCAACGAAAGCACAGAACATGTCTCCATGGTAAACGAGTCTAATATCATATGTACCCTTAGGGTACCTAAGTATAAATTTCACAACTTACCAATCTCAAGATTACCCACATACTTACTCACAACATTAACTTCTTATGCTAAGTCTAGTCTGGTGCATACCATAACATACATGAGACTAACTACAACACTTGCATAAGGAACATGAGACATGTATTCCTTCTCTGATTCTAACTGAGTAGTATTGACTTTAGATAGATGAATGGATGTTGTTAGTGGAGTGCATACTAGTTTTGTGGATGCTATCTCAAAACAATTCAACACTTTCTAAATATATTCCTTTTGACACAAAAAAACTTCTTCTAGAATCGATCCCTCTTGATCTCCATGCCCGGAATCTTTTCAGCAACTCCCATGTGCTTCATCTCAAATTCACTACTAAGTAGTGACTTCAACTTCTGAATTGCCAACAAATTTGGAGACGTTATGACCATGTCGTCCATATAAAGTAGTAGATAAATGTGGGAACCATGAGTCAGGGACTTTTGATGTACCCATGAGAGACAATTTCATTGAATCTCTTGTACCACTACCTTGGTGATTGCTTCACCCATAAATAGACTTCTTCAATCTACAAATAAAATTTTCCTTTCCTTCCACCTTAAAACCATTAAGTTGTTACATCAAAATGTCTTTTTCCAGTCTTCCATGGAGAAAAACAATTTTGATTTCGAGTTTCTCTAACTCCATATCTAGAGTTGCCACTAGGACCAACAAAACATGTATGGAGGTGTGTTGAACTACTAGAGAGAATATCTCCTTGTAGTCCATTCATTCCTTCTAATTGTAGCCTTTAGCTACCAGGCCTACTTTATAAATGAGGAGTTCTTCAGTGGATGATTCAGATTTTTTCTTAAAAATCCATTGCTCCCCACTTCTCATCTGGCTTCAAGTAACTCAACTAAATCCTAAGTTTGTTTCTTTTGAAGGGATTTCATCTCTTCATTCATAGCCATAGTCCATTCCGTAACTTCAAAACAAGAAATTGTTTCCTGATAAGTGGAAGGTTCAAATGAATATATGTCTTCTACTACTTGTAGTGCCTCAGACACTATATCAAAGCCATATATTTTAGGAGCTTTGATTTTCCTTAGTGACTTTCTACGTATGGTTGTTTTGGGATGCTTCAAATTGAATTGACTTATCCAATCAGTCCCCTCAACTGGTGTTATATTCTACTGTTGAAGGTGCATTTGAAGATCCTAATCAATCTCATCAAATGCTTCAAGCTGCTTTTGATCACTAATGTTTCTAATTTTGGAGCTCTCATACTCCACCTGCTTAGTGATATCCTCAACCTTGCCCAAATCTTCACTTGATATAGAATGTACCATAGAGAGATCATCAAAGATGACATCACTACTTAGAATGACTTTTCTTTCAAATGGAGAATAGACTCATAATCCTTTAACTTTATCTCCAAAGCCCATAAAGAATCCCTTCTTGGCTTTGGGCTCCAACTCTCCTTCACTTACATGATAATATGTTGAACATCCAAACACCTTCAACATTGAGTATTCAATTGGTTTGCTACATCATACCTCAATAGGGCTCTTAAAATCTATGGCAATGGACGATAAGTGATTCATAAGATAAGATGTTGTGCTGACTACCTCAGCCCGTAAATTCTTATTCAAGCCTAACTGATACCATGCATCTAGGCTTTTCCAATAAGGTCATTTTTCACTCATGTGTCCTAAATGCATATGCCATAAAGAACTATCATTGGATGAGCCACTGAAAGCATAACTCCCAGATTGTGAAACAATTAAGGCTGAGCCTGTTATATCGACCCTGGAAGAATGTACAAACTTCCTTGCTTGGTCCCCTACATTACCATAAACTTCATTTTCCCTTTGATCTACATAACTCCTCCTTCAACCCAACAAGAGAAACCTTTTGAATCCATAGCATCAACAAATACAAGATTCTTCTTAAGGTTTAGAACGTGACAAACTTAAGTTAAGGTTTTAAAAACACCATCATGCATTTTGATTTGTATAAAACTTGTACTAACAAACTTACAAGGAGCACCGTTACCCATGAGGACGTTACCACAAGACTTCTTCTCATATTTCACAAACCAATGTCTTTGTGGAAACATATGATAAGAATAACTTGAGTCCATTACCCATTGTTCAAAGTGTTTTTGCAGTTGTTCACCAACAATCAAAACATAATCACTTTCCAATGAAGAGTCATTCTGAATAAGAGTAGCAATAGAATTTTTCTTTGATTTTTTTGGATAGTCTCACTTCCATTGACTCGATTCTTTGCAATAATTTGAGATTTCCTTATGATTAGATTTGTTCTTCTTGCCACCTTTGTTTTTTATTTCTTATGTCCTTTAGCAAAATCAATCATTGATAATTCAGATGCAACCACTTCATCAATCATCACCATTCCCAAATGCTTTTAGTTGAAAGGTATTTAGCCATCTATTTTTTTGGGTGAATAGGAAGGGGAACACCCCAACACAACTACCATTAAAAGCCGTGAGTAAACACGATAGAGCTTACTTTCGCTAAAATAACGTTACATAGAGAAAAAGGACAAAATAAGAAACACAACACTAACCATTCCAAGTCAAACCATGATTAGCTAGAGAGTTTTCAACTTTATTACCTTCTCTCAAAATATGAGACCAGATATAATTACCTCCCTTGAGATCGAATTCCATAATGCTCTGCACGATTTGGAAACAAAGGTGGGATGGTGACAACTTTTAATCAACAAATGAATTGGGCTCATAAAATCAAACTCAACAATGATGTTATCAAATCCTTGAATCCAAGCAACACGAATACCATATAATATGGCCCATAATTTTGCATTCATAACTGAATACCTCCCTATATCAACTACAAAGGAGAAGATATCACAACTCCATTGCTATGTTCATAGAAGTTTGATTCACTGCCGCATCACAATTAATCTTGTAGCCATTCGCTGAGGGACAACACCACCAAATTGGATCATTCATCATAAGTTGCAAACTCGATGGAGCTAAAAATTTGCAATGTTGTAAGCTAACATCAATAGCAACCACATTCTTCCACACCTTATCAGAAATCATTTGAGGTTGATTAAGAACCCTTCAAAAATAAAACAGTTCATGTTCCACCAAATGCAATCCATCACCACAACAAATAAAAGTCTCCAACATTTCCCATTAGCCAATTCCTGAATTGCACATTTTGTAGCAGCCACTGCTTGAGATTAGGCCTAGGCAAAAAAATCTAGTATCCAAACCTGATCCAATAACTAATCTGGTCAAATCCATTTTAGTTATTTTTAATGAATCATATATTTTACCACATCCATAATTTTATACCTATTAATAAATCTGGAACCCACTTTCCTTTCAAACAGATTTTAAGTGAAAAATCCAAATTCCATTTTTTGGACAATTTCATATAGTTTTCATCCACGGAAGGCATCTTCTCTCACATACAGTGCCTTGCCCTTGGGTGTGCCAAAAAGTCTGGTATGAATTTCTCTCTCACACTCGTGATTCCTCTCTCGTTGCGACACTTGCACTCTCATTGTGAAAATTTCTCTTCATAAGGTTCTTACTAAGTAAGTGGTTTTTGTTCTCGTGATGTTATTTATTAAAAAATTAGTTAAAATCAGCTTCTTACTCTCAATGATTCATTTAATCAATGCTTTTGATTTCGCCAACTCTAGGAAAGTATTTGCAATTTTTCTCTATTTCTCTCATGTTTTTTCATTTTTTCTTTGCGGGATCTAATTTTGAAATTATCACTCTGTTGAATGTGATTGTAGAGTTCAAATTTGTCATTGATTTGCTCTTTAAGATTACTCTTGTTTTTTT